>JAQIXU010000823.1:0-24459 GCA_034701245.1 Strigamia transsilvanica | reverse complement strand
GACATTTTGACAGATTTGAACAAATTGACAAATTTTGACAAATTTGTCCAAATTGACAAATTTTGGCAAATTTTGGCAAATTTTGCTTCAAATTTTGACAAATTTTGCCACAAATTTTGACAAATTTTGCCACAAATATCCACAAATTTTGCCAACAATATCGACAAATTTTGCCACCAATATCGACAAATTTTGCCACCAATATCGACAAATTTTGCCACGATTTTGACAAATTTTGCCACAATTTTGACAAATTTTGCCACAATTTTGACAAATTTTGCCACAATATTGACAAATTTTGCCACAATTTTGACAAATTTTGCCACAATATTGACAAATTTTGCCACAATATTGACAAATTTTGCCACAATTTTGACAAATTTTGCCACAATATTGACAAATTTTGCCACAATATTGACAAATTTTGCCACAA
Source organism: Strigamia transsilvanica (assembly GCA_034701245.1). NCBI lineage: Eukaryota > Metazoa > Arthropoda > Chilopoda > Geophilomorpha > Linotaeniidae > Strigamia > Strigamia transsilvanica. The sequence goes on along the minus strand of JAQIXU010000823.1, from coordinate 24,026 downwards.
TATTGACAAATTTTGCCAACTACAAAAAAATAGTTAGAACTTTTCTGCGCAACACATTTTCTTTATTGCAAAACACATTTAAGATCGCTATTGACAAAAACATAAAATGTCTACTATTCAAACAAGCCAGCCAACTGTCAACTTATATGCGTAGTGAGTTTGAGTTACGAGTTGTAACCGATAAAAACAACTAATAAATGATGTTGTTACTTAGCAAAAATACAATGTATAAACAGTAACTTGCCAATTTTCATTAGAACCGTACGTACAAACTGTATAGACTTGCGGTTGCGGCTAACAAAATCAAGATTACATTCAGAATTTCTCTCAAATTATTAATATAACTACAAACAGTAAGTGTGATACACTTTAACTTTGCATGGTGCGCTGCAGTAAAGCACGTCTGAGCTGCACCCACATATCCAGCATGTTGCAAGAAAATTTTTTTAAGTCTGAATCTGTGGCGGTGGCTTTCCAGATTCTAAATAGATGTGTGGGGTGTTGTCGGAATCAAAGCAATTTTGTTTCTTAAACTTAATAGTGAATTTATTAAAAGGAATTCTTGGATCTTAGTACATCCAAATCTTCAGAATTGAGGATTCTAAATTTTATTACAGTTTTTATCATTACTAATTTTAAATTCGGTATAGAGTTTGAGGAATGACTTACTGCTGTCTGTGTTTTCCTTTCCTTATGCACTTTGGTCCTTTGCCTTTAGAATCCTCGAGATTCTGTCTTTTTGAGACGGCGATTTTGCGATTGTCTCAAGCCGCGTTATTTTGTTTTTATTTTTTTTAAAATTTATTTTAAAATTAAAGCTACACATGGCGGCGCATTGCACTACTTTAAGAGCTACACCACTAGTGCCACCTTTCGTCAGTTACAGCAATTAAGAATCAATCTACGACGCTGTCCATTACATAGAGCCGATTCTAGCTCTTCTTACTTCAACATTGATTCAACTCGTGTCGATCTGAATACATGCATTGTTTGTTGGTTTCTTATACTACTTCACTACAAGGTAAGCAAAGTTTAATACTAACAACCCTCTAAAGGATTTTCTTTCTCCAGTAGTATTTTCATGTTGAATGAAATATTGAAAATCTCACAATTTGTTACAACAAAAATATCCTTAGATTTAGTCAAGCTTCACGACATTTAACGAGATCGGAATCTGTTGAACATTAAAGATTCCAGGAATCCTGTACACATGAAAGGAGAAGTGACTTTTCTTTTTCTTGCCTTCAAAAAAGTGACTTTTGAATGAATGCAGCCCCATAGAACACCAGCCGGAGCATGCGTGTCATTTGAAAGTGACAAAGTGGCAAAGTCAACAAAGTCAACAAAGTCAATCAAGATTTACTTTCTTGAAAGTTACTTTCTAACATGTAAGAGTGACTGTGACGGTTACAAAATTGTAAAAGGTGACCCAATTGCCACCAGGTTGCACTGCGCCACTGTGAAGAAAAACAACGCAATTTATTGTTGATTTCAGGTTAAATAACTGTTTATTTACCATGGCAATAACAAATTTATGATGTTTGGGATATATCAGACCAATAGCTCCGATATTTCCTCCTATATATTACTTGTACATGTTGGTTACAGAATTAGGTATTCTGTGCCATATTGCAATGATTACGCTTCGATTAAAGATGATCTTGATTATTCAGAACATATCAATTCAATAAAATTGATATTCCTTTATCACGGACCCATCGTCTAGCGCGGTGTATTTGAAATAATTTATCAAAATTTTTATTTATTTTTATTTGTTTTATTTTCATTTAATTCTTATTATTTGCGCTTATATCTTATACCAATTGAGCTAGATGTATGTGCGTGCAGATATTTGCGTATTACCAATAATTCCCACCAAAACTCTCTGTAATTAATACAACCCAATCTCAAAATTATAGAATATTTCAGTTTTATTTATCAATGCCACTTTATCTTGATGGAAAATGTCTTGAAAACTGAACTCAAGGTCAAACAAAGCACTATTTAAGTAAAGTAAACATTTCTCTATAATTTGGTGCAAAAATCAAGTTGTTATTCTAATACAGCCCAAAACTATTGACAGAAATGATAACTCATGTTGTCTAAAAGAATTACAATAATGACAAATCTGTTGCAAAAATATAGAATATTCAAGCAAAAAATCAAAATTTTAACCAAAATCCTTGAATTTTAGTATTTGGTTGGATAAACACGACTTCAGACAACTGCATTACATCGATTTGGCATTGAATGTACTGGTTGTTAGCATCTTTGGACGAAAAATTGTTCCAAACCGTTTGGGTGCAGTTTCAGATCTTTTACTGTGTTAGGAAGATTTTTTGCTTTTTTAATAAAGGATTTCCTTTCATTCCAAATGTTCTCTATTGGATTTAGGTTTGGTGAGTTTGCCGGCCATGCAAGAAGTTCGTAATTGTAATTAGATCCAGAGTTCCAAAAAAGAAGCCACTCCTAAACAAAAGGCAGAGAAAGCAGTGTTGCTTGGTCCAAATCTTTTAAATCCAAACCACTTTCTTTCAGGGACACCATCATTTTCAGTGATGAGAGCAAGTTGGAGATCCCTATTGGAGAGGATGGCCAAGTTTGGAGGCAAAAAGGAGAAGAACTGAAACCAGGGCGTACAAAACAAGGCGGTTAAACATCCTGCTGGAGTAATGGTATGGGGGGTGTATGACCAGTCAGGGCAGAGGAAAGTTATTATTTATCAATGGCAGAATAGACTCAGTGGCATATCAAGAAATTCATCAAGTTGGTTTATTCCCAACCATTGAAGATTACTTTGGTGACGACCACTTCATGTTCCAGCAAGATCTCGCTCCTTGTCACAACGCGAAATCTACCAAAACCTGGCTGCAGAATTACAATTATGAACTTCCCTCATGGCGATATACTGTATAAATGAGCAATTGTTTATTTATTAAACAATATAAGCTTATCTAATGATATTTAACCATAACAATTTAGTAGCTGTTTGTTTTTGTAATACCACAGAGATGCAATTTAGACTCCCCTCTCTCGATATATTACCTCTGGTAATCAGTGCTGGACTGGCCCAGTGGGCTACCGGGAGTTTCCCGGTGGCCTGTGGCTCAGTGGCCCGTGGCCGATCCGCCGTCGCTCGTCCCAACCCGCCTGGCTGTGTGGCCTGACCCATCCGGATTTCCCGGTAGGAAATTTGTTCCCAGTCCAGCCCTGCTGGTAGTATTAAATAGAAGGGATGTGCCAAAGTCCTGCCAACCTTTGCCCATCATCAAACAATTAGCGACCTTTTTCTGTAAACGTATGGTGGGCCTTGTGGTATGGAGATAATACTGTTAGACAGTGGTACTGTAGTATGCTCGAAATGTGGCCCATTTTCAAATAGACGGCACGTTAAAGTTGTCCCGTGGATATTTTTTCAGTCTTTCACAATCTTTGTAGACAAGACTGATAATGTTTACTTGGTGGTTTTTGCCCTTATGCTGGGAAAAACGTAGTTGGCTTATTTCGCCACTTACGAACGAATTTATACAAGTTTCGTACCACGGAAATGCAAATTATTCCAACGTTAAGACCGGTTTACTCCCAGCTGTACAAAAGGTCTCATAGATGCCAGGAACTAAGAATGTTAGTTCTATTTTTGTCAAGTGCTGTTTAGGAAAATGCAGGAACTCGGTTTGTGACTGTCTATTCTATCTAGGAAATTATTACTTCCGAGATAATATCAGGAGTTAAGGAGAGTTTGTGAACCATAAGATAAATAACTTGCGACACAGTTATCAATGTTTATTATACCAAGTATAATTGTGATTACAATTGTATCCGGTAGAATAAGGATTATTAACGCTATACAAAACAATGCTGACAAATGGCTAATTAATGTTATTTCGATAACTAACAATGGTTTGGCCATCTGGCCCTAGTGCTTTACAGTGACTTCTATTTGTTCGATTACGACAGAAAAGCTAATAGGTTTTAAAACCTTACAGCTATCGGCCGGGAGGGTTGAGTCCTATCCATGTCCTTGATCTGACATGAATGGTGCAGCGGGCGAGCCTGCATCGCCACAAATATACTTGGTTGGTGGATTAATATATTTACTCAATACGTATATAAATGTTGAAGGCTCTAAACTGTTCTACATTTTGGTGGGGCTAACATGACAATGTGATTAGAGGGGAAGAACTCTGAGGTTTTCCTCTTTGCCCACAATTTGGCTAATCCACTAGTCTCTTATGCAACAACTGTTGCCATCACAACACACACAGGGTTCATCACGATTTTTAATCTATACGGTAGGCATGTCACGCTGAACATGGCCACCTTTAACTTTGTATATTTCTGTTATTGATTTTGTGTTTTTTTTTTTTTTTAAGCTACCACACTATATTGGTATCTATATATTTATTGTGCATAATACTGAAAATATTTATTTTACAGGAATAAAAAAGAATAAAGTATTCATTGTTGTAATTTTTATTTCCTGATGGGTACAAATGTTCTGAGCTGAAGAATGGAGAGGCATGTAGTTGTATAACCTGTCAAATTTAAAATTGACCCAAATCTCAGAATCCCCCTGTTACATTTTCAGAAAAGTTTAATAAAAGATTAACATAGGTTGTGACCACAACAAATGGTAACCACAACAAATGGTAACAATTGCCACATGGCCAGCTGGAGGTTTTGCTGGTCCTCGGGAAAAAGTTATTAGTGTGGCCCCAAAATGTTTGCAATGTACGTATGACTGTGCCCTCTGAACACGGAGCCTTAGTCTGGGACCCAAACAACCGATGTCTGAGCCAGTCCTGAATAGCAATGCGCAAGTGCAGAGGAGATAAGTCATTTCTATGATCCCAAGAAGTGATTTCAAAAAGAATTAATTTTAGTCCACTTCGATGAAATCTTTTAAGTTGACTTTTCAGAGATATTGAGATATTGGTGGAAATTAAAAAACAAAAAGCAATTTATTATTCATTTTGATTTACAGTTGTTTTAATGCAAAATAGCAAGAAAAATATACACAATGGATGGACACCAACTGATTCGACCATTTGAACGAATTCGACAACGTCGAGAAAGAATAATAAGACACCACGTTGGAAATGTGATGGCAGAGAATTTGGAGATGCCAGCATTTATGAGATCTATGAAGAACATTTCAGAAAAGAAAAAAAAGATGTTTACTATATTTTTCACATTACTCATTTTGAATTTGACAGTGTGTGTTTTCCAAACTGGAGAGCGAATTTTGTATTACATGACTGAACCAACAACAGTTGATGCGTATTTAATTGAAACAAGACATGGCACATTTCCAAATGTTTATATTTTTCCACGTACGACAAAAGAATATGAAGAGTTCGACTATGTAAACACCAAAGGCAAATCCAGTAAACGAGGATGTTGGGGTATATGGGCACTGTCACAACCTAACAAATATACTATACAAAAGGTCCTAAACTATTTGCGTATATCTAGTTATATAACTGATGCATATTTTTCAATGGTAAATCTCCATTTTTACATTTTATTTACAAACAAATAAGCAAATATCTTGACAGGGAAAATCATGCCATAACCTTACGACTAAAGAACTGTTTACTCTTGAACGACCAGTTGCTCAAACTTCAAGCGGTAATTTAAAAGACTAAAACAGTACACCTAAGTTTATTACTTATTAAACATTCAATCCATTTATTAGTTATTAAAAATTCGATACATTCATTAGTTATTAAACATTCGATACATTCATTAGTTATTAAACATTCGATACATTCATTAGTTATTAAACATTCGATACATTTATTACTAATCCAACATGTTTTGTTTAGCTTTGCAACATCCGTTTGGAAATTTTAATTACAAGATGATAATCAAAGAAAAATTCCCTATAGGGTGTTCTCATGTTGATGTAAGTCATTAATTTAGCCAAACTTATAAAATATTTCAACTTATCTCATGCAATATTGATATTAATCAAACTGGCTAGTCCAAGCTGTTCAAATTCTTCTTTAAATTTAAAGGTATTAATAGATATGTCGCCAGTAGCGCATCTTATATATGAAGACACTTTAATAATGCCTTTGAGAGAATTTCATGATAGCCAAATGGTAGCGTTTCATTACGTTGCTATGACTACTGTGCAAAAAGTAAGACTACAATATATATTTCGAACATATGAAAAAATTAAAACTGTAAAAGTTCACCATCTTAGTTTATGTTTCAGTATAACTTCATCAACACAAAACGAAACCCATGTAGTGACAATTTAGTTGGCTGCTTGCATACTTGTCTTATGAAAATTATTACTTGCAGGTACATGTTTTAGTCGCATATTGTTCATTTAGGTGTTGTAGTAGTAATAGAGCACATTTGAACCCATGGGAGATGTGCAAGTAGCAAACTTACCGTGTATAAAAATAAACTCTGAATTAGGTGTTGGCGATGAGATGAAGTGTGAAAAAATGCTGAGTGACTGGATAATTTTTTGGTTTACTATAAGCTTACAGTGGCTTGTCATTCAATTCAGATGGTGGTTATCTCTTAATCTTGTAAAAACATTTTTACACTGCTGTGCTACTCTATACTTTTGCCTACAAAGTATAGAACATAACAAGGAGATGCATCAAACCTACTTCTTTTTCTCTCAGCTCAATGGCTGAAAGTTTATTCTCCTTGCCAACTGTTGTTAGCAGAAAAGATGGAAGTTCGATACCTTTTAGTTGGCTGCATTCCCACTAGAACGCAGCCATTCTCAAGAATTCATTCTTGCACCTAACAATGCGATTGAGATGGCTTTTTCCTCGTGGTGTCAATACACCACACAGACTGATGGTTCTCTCGATTTAACTTATAAAATGATAGCTGCTTTATTTACTCTGCTTTCTGTCGGCATGCACCCAGTATTCGTGTAGAAAACAAAGTTAAGAGCAATTTTTAACTGACTTTTTGAATGCAGCTACTGTCAAATCAATTTTTAATTTATCAACGACCAAATCCAATGTAATTGAACTTATCTTTTAGATATCCATTTTACGAAACAAGTTACCTATCGGAATGCAATGACACTTACCTAAGACATCAATATGGAATGTTGAGAGAAATTATTCGTTCAAAAATACTTAGAAAACATTGTAAATGTATTGATTTATGCGAAGTGACAAAACTAAGCATAACATTTGAAGAATTTGATGGTTCTGGTGAAGCTAGCATTGATGTTCTGGTTGTTAACAATCATGTCCGAACATTGCAAGAACGTGTGTCGTATGACATAATCTCTTTACTGTGCAACATTGGTGGAAATATTGGACTCTATTTTGGATTGTCTTGTTTGACACTCATCAAAATATTGATTCACTGCTGCAAAATGCCCATCATGAAGTTAAGAAAGATGACAAAAACAAATTCCAAGTTGAAACAGAAAATTCAGACAGTTCTTGAAAAAAAAGGAAAAACATGGAAAAAATCCTTCAAGCAGCAGAAACTGAAAAACTCAGTATTGCTAATTCTGATCTTTACATCAGTATATAATGTTTGCAATCAAATAAGTAGTTATTTTGATTTCATACTCACCAAAACTGTTAGTCTCGTAAGAGATGACATTATCAATTATCCACTCCTTGTCAATTGCCGAGATAGCGATAGTATACTTTCAGCTAAGGTTAATTTAGCAAGAATTCTTGGTACGGATTGCCCTAAATACCAACTGTTTGATTTACTCCACCCGAAATTACGATTTGTAAACAATTCACTGCAATTATGGAAGGAGTCTAAAGATACTAAGTGGGATTACTCCCTTAACGGAACATACAGCCTATCATATTTGTCAACAGTATTTGGAACATGCACTGTGCTTAAGAAAGGTACAGACAATTACCAAATTCAAATACTTACTCATTCACTTTTAAACTTTAACAGCTGATGAGCCATATATTCCAAAGAAAAACTATGTAAAAATGTATGATTGGCCTTTCTTATATGACAGAAAGTGCTATATTCCTCAACCAGTGAGATACTTTGTGAATCCATTTATCATTCAGATCTTTATGTTGTTGTATTCATTGCAGAGTTTCATTCTGCCAAAAAATCAATTTTTTCATCCCAAATACATTTTTTACATACAGCGTAAAAGTTGGGTTGAAATCGATTTGTTTCGTCAAACGGTAAAAATTCTGCACATGGTAAGCTCAATGCTACGTATTTGCTGAATTTACTATTTTCAGCTTATTCGACTGAATACTCCCAAAAGTCCTTGTGAAGCAAATGAACTTGTTAAACAATGTGAACAGAAATGTCACAAATCGAAGCTTGACCAGCAATCATTCAAGTGCAAGTAAGTGTCTATGAATTTAACAGTGATCCGTAATATGTGTGCACACTAATGTTTTGAATTTTGGAAATTAGGCACCAAATTGTGAAATTTCGTATTTTGCATTTTTTGAGTGTTTTAAATTCTTTTGGGTTTGCGATGTTGCAGAATTTTATGTGGTCACATGTAATTATATTGCTCATTATCACTTAGCGCAGCGTTTCCCAAAGTGTGGGTCGCGACCCGGTACCGGGTCGTATAAAAATTTTGCCGGGTCGCAAAAAAAAAAAAAAAAAAATTTGCAAAAAAAAATATTTTTTTACATTTTTTTTTTTTTTTTTTTACATATTTTACATATTAGACACTAAGAATAGTGGCAAAGTGTGTATTTGTACTCTCTGATATAGCATTATCGCCCGCGCCCGCACGTTGTGCACATGGCGATCGGCAAACACCGCATGTCGATCGGGGCATGCCACAGGCCGATCGCCATGTGCCGATCGAAAGTTCGTAGAAATTGACGAAAAAAATACATTTTAGTCAATTTGAAATATCAATTCAACATCATCCTTTGCACTAAGGACAAAATGTGTGAAAACAAAGTTTATAACTTGATTTTTATTAAAAAATAAAATTTGTTTTGCAAATAAATGGTGTTTTTTTTCATAAGGTGGGTCGCGAAAAATTTTAAAACTTCGTACCGGGCCGCGGTCAAAAAAGTTTGGGAGACGCTGACTTAGCGCATGTCACACCTACTGTCTTCCCCCGATTACAACACCGTGTGGTGTATTTGAGTTTTTTCTGTTGAAAGAAGGGTGCAATACTGTAGGGCACTATGTTTTGCTTGTAAAGCTTAGGCATCATTCACATTCTAGCGCCCAAAAATATATTTTATCACCAGGTGGTGCTAACTATATTATGTTGTTGGAAAAATTTCCATTGCAAAGATAGCAGCCTTCATGTTTGTGAAATCATTAGTGATTATCAACTTTATTTGTGTATTTAGACATCTCAAATGCGAGTGAACCTTTGTTTTATGTTTTGTAATAATGGTAGACTCTTATTTAAGCAGAGCATAACCTTAATTTGGTTTTGAAGCCTTGCACTCGCTCAAGGACATTGCGCAACCACGTCGCACTCGTATTCGCACATCTTCGAGTACCGTGGCAGACTTCCACATGCCACCAGGGGCGGATCTATAAATGGGCTAATAGGGCTTACGCCCTGGGCCCCCAAATGTCAAGGGCCTCAAAAATTGAATTATTAATAATAAATTTTTAATTCTTTTTACATTGAGCATTTCTCATGTTTTTTTTTTGTATAAGACATAAATAGAGTTTGTCATTCAACACCATTTCATAAAGAAATATATTTTAACTCTAATTTTGATATTATTAAAAATGAATTTTAAACTCCAATTTAAAGATTCTTAATCCAACAAAAAAGGGGCCCCATTGGACTTCAATAAGCCCTGGGCCCCGAAGAACTTAGATCTGCCCCTGCATGCCACAGCACATGTTTTCAAGAACGAATTCCTTCAATTTCAAAAACAATCTGGTGATGTATTCGATTACAACAACATGGTTTTATACTGGGGAAGATGATAGTATGGCTGTCCAATTTAACATATAATTTCTACATCAACGGCATCAAAGAATATAAATTTCAAACTACTAAATTTAAATCATTTGTCAATATTAGAAATACACTGACACTATTCATGTTATTCCATTAGATTCCCATTCATGGAAGACAGTTTGTTACCATATTGTGAGGACCACATAACAGCTAAGACAATATTTGGAGTCCCAATTCAAGACAGATCCCCAAAACGATTGCTCCTGTGTAAAACCCTGCGAGGAAACAATATTCCTACCTTCATTAACTAAAGAAGCCGTGACATTGTTACCGAGTTTTCACCTGCTGTACACAATTTTCAACAACATCCGAGAAGTAATAGAAGAACAAACAGTAATTTCCATTGTCAAATTATTCTGTCAAATCGGATCAATTTTTGCTATTTTCACCGGACTCTCAATGTTTGCTCTTGTTGACTATTTCATTTGATTCAAAGTCAACAAAACCACTGTTTTAAGTAATTCTATTTCACTTTTCACAAACATAGCATTTGTATTTTACAGAAAATGTAACTAAGAAGTAACATTAGAAGGAATTATAATTATAATTGCATGACTTTATTAATTGCAGGAAAGTAACCAATTGGGACCAACTCCCACAATTTGTTAGAATTATATAGGAATTTCAACACAAATTACATTTGTAGTCAGTATTGTAACTGATTTAGTTTTATTCACTGCATATTTAACACTAAAATAAACACATTGAAATTTTGCTGCACAGAAGAAAAGAAAAAAAATCAATAGAAATCCAAAATACATTTAATTCCAAAAACCGCAAAAAGTATTCACAAACGTGCAATTATAAATAATCACGCACACAGCTTTTATTATCTGCAATGCTTTCAAAAAAACCAAAGAAAACTATTGCATACTGGTTTATGCAAAAAAACAAACACACCCACTCAATCAATGCATGTTGAATCCAATCACAATCTCAATTTAAATAAAAAGGATGGGACACGCACCGGAGCCGAAACGCGAGCAAAAGCTGCCGGTCCACGTCAGGTGCTCTGCGACCCTGTAAAGTATTAAAATTTCTTTGTTTCTTTATTGATTTATACACTTTTTTTGTGATAAACTTGATTTGCTCAAAACTTTTGACCACATGATTGAACAAAAGCTTCTACTGTTAGACGATAACTAAACCAATTGGAATTATCATGTGACCATTTTAATTGTCAGTTAAATAAGCTTCAATATTTGGTATTTAAACACTTGGCTGCAGTTTGTAAACAGTGTACCGTAAATCTTCTAATAGCGCTATTTGCAAAATTTCTTTTAGCCCCGCGCACAATAAAATGCGAAAGAGGAAACATCTTGCAAACAATGCGCAGTGGAATTTCTTTGTTCTGCTCCAAAATTACGAATGGCGCACTGATGAGCAACGAGGTGCGAAAACGAGCGCCGATGTGCAACAATGAGCGCCGATGCACATTAATGAGTGGCGATGCGCAATTATGATGCGAAATTACGAGTCGATGCGCAATTGTGAGTCCACGCACTATAAAAGCCCAAAATGACAACGTAATGGTCAACGGAATAAACAAATTTATTCCACACTGGGATGACATGAATTGTAGTACATCATTGTGGATAATAAAAGTAAAATAAAATAAAGAACTTAGAAAACTGTGTTGCCATATAGCACACATGAAAGCTGCCACATTTTGTCCATTGCAAAAGTAACCTCTCAACCAGACCAGACTTGTCTCGACCTCATGTGTGAGGTCATGGTAACCAGAACACGCTGCCATCTATTGAGCCAATTGTACAACAAATACATTGCATTTTGTAAACAAATGTTCCTATTGTTCCATATAAATAAATAAATTAAGCATGAATGTTCAACCTGACATTTACAGCAACAAACACAGGATTTTCAACACCACATTGGACTGAAATATGGCCTGTGGATATTTCCATGGTCGAACATTCACATAAGAGACCCGCGACACGCAAGTTGAAGGCCGCGTCTTATTGCAAACCGAAAAAAATTGAGAGGATTGTAAACTGTTTTTCCGACTCGTTCTGTCGACGTTTTGTCGACGTTTTGCCATTTCTTGTTGTTTTTAGTTATTATTTTGCCGTTTTTTCCTGTTTTATGCCATTTTTTTTTTTATGTTGTCAGCAAAACGACGGCAAAATGTCGGCAAACGACGGCAAAACGTCGGCAAACACATAAGCACGTATCCAATACGTTTTCGTATCGGATACGTTAAGGATACGACCCGCGCGCTAACCGAGATTGCTTCATCGGGTTTTACTCCCGCGCGTTACTTGAGGTCCGCAAGCTAATGGAAGATTTACGGTAAACAATAAAAAAGTCATCATCTTAAATTTTTTGACTGCTCTGTATATAACTTACTAAAAGCATATTTAACACCAACTGCATTGGAAAAGTAATTCTAACCTTATGCTTGAATTCAATATCAAAAACATTAAATGTACTTCTTCTCATATGTAATAAATTATAAAATGTTGTTTCATGTCACGTATTAATTTTAAGTTAATCCAGTCACGAAACCGTTTTATTATCTATTTAACCACTTTTTAAATGCATTATTTCTCTCTCTCCTTGTTTCTGAAATGTCTCTGCTAGAAATTGCCTCGGATTCTAGCAGAGAACACCTCGTTAACTTTTACAGGAGAATATCTCAGATGTACACACGAAATACATCATTTGTAATATCATGTAACTTAAATTGAAAATAAAATAAATGATAAAGATTAATAAGTAATCACAAACTGAATTGCTTGAATTTACATCAACATACCAGGCCAGGACAACAACCCCTACGTAGTTGTGACACTTACCAACTTTTAGACTTACTCCACCCGCTATCTGAATTTGCAAATGATTCACTCAAATTATGGAAGGCCTCTACAAATTGTGAGGGTTACGACCTTAATGTCAGAGGTCATGTCGTAAGCAGATCATATTTTTTAAGGAAATGCATTTTTTCCATGAATTTTATTGGTTGTCTAAAATAATTTTACCATATTACACCACTTAGGAGGGCATGCCGTATGGATCCTATCCAGTTTATAATGAGCTAAGTGTTGAGCAAACATGCATGTTTTGCTTCGAGTGGCTGTACGGACAAAAATAGTGTGCAACCATTTTGTAAGCATGGAACATGAGAACATATTTTATTCTAGGTGGCGGTAGCAATGGCCACCTTTTGGTAACCATTGGATACACAATTATGATAAGCAATTCATCAAAATCAATTTCAATAAACATAAAACTTTGATTTTAACACTTTACAATAGACAATAATTTTTGGATTGTATTGTTATGTTTTAATTTACAGTGCGTAAAATCATGAAATATTGCTCAAACCTCAAATTTGTGTAACTTAATGAATTGTCCTTCCGATGTTTACTCTAGACGGAGCTACATAGGGGGAGAAATACGAATGCTACGGACGACGAACGTACTCGTCCTTGGACAAGGTCAACTTGACCAAATATGACTGACGAAACTTCCTCGAGCTCTCCACGCGAATAACTGCATCCGGAAATAATAACTGAGTAATTATAAAACTACACTAGCCATACATGGTTTATTATCCAAAACTCGTCTCTTGGATCCACCTGATTTCCGGACTTTTTATTCGCAAGTCCAAGGCATAGGCGTAAGAGGTCCTGGACGAGGCACAGCAGGTATGACTGGTAAGCCCGTTAGTTTGACCAACTCTTTAGTTTCTATCTCTTTGACTGGTAATTTAAATTTTTTAGGGCTTTTCAGAACGGAACCATTTCCTCGATCCTAGTTTTAAACGGGGAACATGGCATATTCTAGTCTTTCTGCCTCCTTCTCCACAGTTCTTGGTTGAAGTCTTTTAATTGAGGTTTTTCAAGACAATGTCTCATCAACCTTAACATGTTTTGACTTAATAACTTCACCCGTGGTTGGATTCTAAATCCTATAGCCTGTGGTGCTTATCGCATATCTGTTTGTCCAACTTCAAGCAGTAGCGGTTGTTGTTGTAAATGTATCTACTGCTCCTGAAGCACGGACATGTCTAAGTGAAAGTCCTCGTTTCCTTCATAAATTGTACAGTGATTGTGGTTCGTTCGGTTATCCTTTCAGTTTTTTTGAAAAGGCGGGAAAGTCCCTCCTTTATCGACTTAGTCTGGTGATCAGCTCGGCAAATGAGGTGCCAAACTGAATTACCATATGGAGGGTGACAGCAACTATTCATGGGGACCCAAATAGAGGTCATTCCCTAAACAGCACTGGGGTCACCACAGCTAAAGTTTGCTTCAAACACAATTCAAACACTATTTTAAAACACGACAAATTTAAACACAAACTTTTTGAATGCAACTACTGTAACTTAGAAACACACAACATAATAAAAAATACAAACAACGAACACTTAATTTATGGATAGTTTAGTTTATGATTTTTATCACACTAATTTCTGAGTATTTCCAGTGCATACCCAGTGTGTGTCATCATGTTTAATTGATAAAAGTATTATTTGCTTAAAAATAATGTGTAGCTACTGTAACTGCATTCTTTGGTATATTTTTATTGTTAAAAACATCTTACATCCCCAAATATTCTGCAGTCTCTTAAACTTTTTGTAAAAGGTATCCATTGATTAATCCATTAATTTTAATAGTGGATAAATTTATCATAAACTTAGTTTTTGTAGGGAAAGGTGTGGACATACCATTAACTTCTTTTATGGCACACTGTTAGTTTTCAAGTTTAATAGGTGTTTTTAAATATTGATTTTTCGTTGTTTCAAGGAAGTTGTTTATGGCACATAAAAATTCACGCGTCTATTCCGCTGACAGCAATAATTTAAGCACTTATAAACGAGTGAATATTTTATTATTTTCACACACGTTAAGAAAGAAACCATTAAAGACCTATGTAAGTGTAAGCTTATGTACCGTCTAAAAATGCAACAACGGGTGCTTATTATCAAATTGTTAATTTGCAGCTTATCGTTTTAGAAAAAATGATCCGGCATTTGTCCTATGGCAGACAATACTCAAGACCTGTTCATCAAGCTATTTCTTTGACAAAACGTATGGAACCAAATGGAGTAACGAGGGGTGGATTGACGATATGGGTGATCTAATCTCGGCCGGTGGTAGAAAACTGGGTACGAAATTTTAGAATGAGTTGATTTTAAGAAAATTGAGGAGTCGATATTCCTATCTCACTTGTCAGTCCGCCCCTGAATGTTGGATAACATCAATTGTAATTATGACTGTAGCATTAATCCACATACGTGGTGCAAGTTACCAAGTAGGCAGATAAATATTCATATGGTTAAATAATATATTGCAATTATATTACAATACAATATTGTATTTAAAAACGTGTTAAGTTTCACAATGTACTACATGCACTACATGTAGTAGAATCAAGCTTAAAACAAGATAATTTGCGAGGTGGGCCCCAAGATTTCGACTGCTTAGGGCCTACACAGGGTTTAATCCGGCACGGCAAATACAAATGCAGAAAGTGCCATGTTTGGCCATGTTTATGACACTAATCAGTAATTGGTGATAGCCCCTTTTGTTAGAAATGACAATGAATATATATATATTGAATTTGCACTCCTTCTAACAGCTTTCCCAAGCTCATTTTCCTCCATATTGACAACGGATCATCTGTTCTCATTCTGAAATCGACAATCTTTTCAAACGACATGTTGTAATATTTATCCTTATGTTTTCCATTGCTTCGTTCCTCCTTTGGCACCTCAAACAGAGGGGCGTACTTTTCAAATTGTGGACAAAGTGTAAAAGCTGGAAACTTGACCAAGTCTGTTGGAACTGTTTGAACTTTAGAATTGGTTGGCTCAGACTGATATAGCAGGTATCGATCCACAGAATAATAAACACACACACACGTGCTCAAGATGACAATAATGCTCCAAATCGATTTAGAATAGCAGTTGCTGGATTTCAATACATGTTGGACGCCAGGTATCATTTCCAATGAAGACAATTTCGATTGTTCCAATTTTCTTAGCAGTAAATTCTTTTCTGTAAATTGATAATTTATAATAATTTATATCTGTTCCGGTAAATCTGATGCTTATTCTGTCCATTTGTCACTCATAATAGGCATATGTTGCACAGCACAAGGAAGGCACTAGGCCCAGATTCCTATCCCGAACGTAAAGGGGCTCTCTGGCACCCATACAGAATGCTTGATTATGCTGAAAAAAATCCTTATTAAATTGCAGTTTTAATTTTTTAATGTAAAGTGCAAAGGAACTAAAACATTTTATGTGAAGTTCAACATGAACCCCGTTGGTTTCTCACCAAATATCTAATCAGTATTCCAATTCTTGCCAGGCATTGTGAAACATTGCACCAGCTAGCTGTGTGATATTGCAATGTCAGCAAATCCTCATGCCGTATGTTGTCTGTCCACACTGAAAATGTGCAATAACACAAAAATTAAAAATGCAATTTAATTAAGTTCTACTGATGCAAATTAAAACTGATTGAGTTCCTATAAAAAATAGACATTTCTAGGTGCAGCCATCATTTATTTTATATACACATTTACAGTAAAATAAGTGCATCAGCTTGTGGATAACGTGAAAGACCTTCGCGACAGTAAGCTTGGTCTCGGTCGAAGCTGTTCGAAGGAGGCCAGTTATGATTTGCTAAGATGGGTGTAGTTCATAGTAAGGTTCAACAAAAGGCAATACTAAGAAGGAAATACAGAGTTTATATGCTCGATTAAAACAATAGGATCTTGAATCTCCAATGAGATAGGACCCAGAAATCCCTACAATCTTTATCAACAGGAAGTGGATATCCAGATCACAGGATCTGGATTCCTAGGACACATTAGGGATTAGGCACTGACCTATCCTAATAGAGAGTTACATTCCATTCCTGGAATGTGGTGCAATAATCTAATTTGTACCCAAAATGGATGCCAATGAATGAATATCAATTCTACTGAATTGATATGCATAAATATCTTCAAATATACAAGTATTGTTTTAATAATCCACAATTGTCCATTTATTTATTGCAATATATTCTTTACTGTTAAGATGAACAGTGCTTTCTAGTGGTGATTCCATTGAAATTTATTGGGTCTTTACAATGGTTTAACACATGGTAGTCCTTAGGAATAACGCAATGATGTTTAGTTTAATAGCCCTAAACCAACCAGTGGATATCAATTCTATTGAACTGATATGTCCAAAATATCCAAGATTGTCTTTAATCAATGCATAAGTTTTACAATATGCCACAGAATATCTAATTCTGCAGCCAACAAGTAATTTATAGCAGGAGTTGTCTTTTAACTTATATCTTTATTTCTATCAAAATAATCAGTGCAACTGGCCAGTATTTATGGAACAGGAAGCATGGTGGGTAATTAATTTTGCCAGAACAGCCAACTTTTTGAGTTTGAGGGTCTAATTTTTTACATCGAAGTTATTTAGTTTGTGACCACTTGGCCATCCAAAGGCCAGCGTCCCTAATACACACCAGCCAGTGGCCATGGGGTCAACTCTAGTCTACTGTGTGGTGAACTGATTTAGTGAGGGAAAAGCGCCGAGTGGTTCAGGAAGCAATGAGTGTCGAAGAGTTGAGTTATGGTAGCCAGTGAGGACAGTCATTGTCTTGCCCTGCTCCACTCTTCTCCCTGTTCACCACTGCAACACCCATTGGTGTGATATTGGATCCACCACAGTTTCCATGAGTGGCTCATGGACCGTCGGTGAATATGGTAGAACAGAGTACAGTATTCCCCCAATGCTGTTCTTCTAGCCTTGTTGTACAGACGGTCGGGTGCCGTGGATCACCGACCCCTAAACAACAATAAGGGCCTAAACTACCTAAATGTGGTGTCTGTCTATCTTTACTTAAGAGTCCATTCATGATTGGGGTTAGCCTAACCCCAAGTACACCCTAATTAAGACCACCACGTCGTAAACTGTTTGAGGATGAGATGTTTTTAATTTTGTTAATGCAAGAAGTAAAGGTGGGAGAATACTTTCTGTGTTGGGTGTGTGTTTTCTTTACGTAATATTGATTTTTGGACTCAAATTCAGCCAAATATCGAAACTAAAACCAGGAATTCATCAGAACTTTTAACCGAATTTGGAAATTGTGGAACTTATGTTATTCGTAAGTAGAAAATACTAAATATAAAATATAATAATTTGATTATTATTGTTATTATTAGCTGGAAAACAACCTTTTAGTATTAATTCTCGATTTAGAATAAAGATTAAAAACGATACAGATTACAACTTCAAATTTGCAGCAATGGTAAATTAAAACTAGAAAATATATTCATATTTGTCCTTCCTTTTTTATTGACTAATGATCCTAAGTTCTGATGCTACTGCTGCTGCAGTTGGAAATTTGTAGCGCTATCTTAAGATGAAGTAGCGCAAATTTGCTATCGTTTTTTGGAAGTAGCAGTAGTGTTAGTGTTAGCGCTGCCATGAGCAATAAAGTAGTGCAAAAGTAGTAGCAAGCCCAACTCTGTGTACCACAGTGTGGCGCTCTAGGCTTTGAATAATTCCCGGTAGTTATTTCTTTAATTAGTTTATGTATCATGGCCACGAGGAGGACATGGTTTACAACACGAGAAACATACAACCAGTTTTCCGTAGAGAGTATCTTATGTATGAATTATCCCATCAGGAGGTAAAGTTTTTAGAAATTACCTTAAATTACTTTACTCGGTTCACGGTTTGAAAATGTTGGTTGTTTAGTTTCGCCAAGCCAATACTACAAATGATATTTGCACGTCCATTGAAGAGAGTAATCAATGTCGAAGACGATGCATTGAAGATTTCTTTTCGAAAAATCTTACCTGCAGGTTTGTAAACATGCACTTATTGGTACAAAATGGACCGTCTTGGCAAAAAATTGCCTTGTTTGGTTATTGGTATCAATCTTGTCTGTGCTAAAGAATGAATTGTTTAATACAAAAATTCATTGTTTTTACACAACAATTCATTATTTCACATACAGTAATTAATTGCTTAGCACAGAAATTCATTGTTTGGCGAAGAAATTCAATATTGTTCAGCAATGAATTTTTTTTATCTGGCTTTGACTTTAAGATTATGAATTTAATTATAGATTACCATTTATGACAACATGGGATTTACCTTTATGTCAAACTGGAAAAGAACTGAGAGACACACAAATCAAGGTTATTTATTTAATCCAAACAAAATTCTTCAACTGCAGCTGCCATCAACCGTGCAAAAAAACTATCTACAGTCGAAGTTTAATTGTTAGCAAACATAATTATACTCCCGAAGCAATGCTTGATTTTTATTTTGGTAACAATATGGTTGTCAAATTTGACGAGTATGTGTATTACACATTCATTGGTCTTGTTTGTGACGTTGGAGGAACATTGGGTCTTTTTCTAGGTTTATGCATTCTTACAATTATTGACGTCATGCAGGAAATTATCCTTTTACCGTTTCGTCGCTTTCGCCATGTCTTAAATACGCAATAATATCGCATTGCACGCAAATCAACCACGTGTTTGTTATATTTTTATCATTGTTATCATTGTTGCTATCCAGTGGGTTGACACAAAGGAAATGATCAGGTGATTATATCCTAGTACTAGTAGATCACTGGTACCAAGGTTCAAGTAGCGCTGGTACAGTACCGCATACTGCGTCCAACACTTGTTGGTTGCAAAAACAATGTTGTAATTTTTAAACAATTCCAAGTTGGACATCACGTTTACAATTCGAATTCAGAGTTCTCCAGAATAAAATCCTCTGGGATGGAGAGATTAAAAAATGGTCTACACGAGTCAAGTAAATATTACTAACTAATTTACTCATAGCCACTAGGGCCTT
The DNA here is from genome assembly GCA_034701245.1 of Strigamia transsilvanica. Lineage (NCBI taxonomy): Eukaryota > Metazoa > Arthropoda > Chilopoda > Geophilomorpha > Linotaeniidae > Strigamia > Strigamia transsilvanica. Next base: position 4,233 of record JAQIXU010000823.1, on the reverse strand, counting down.
TTATACAAAAAGGTTTACATTGAGCCAATACTGAATATATTTGTCAATACATATGCAGTACATCATTCTAGTACAAAAATCGGAACACAAGTGTTACAGCAAAATAAAACAAAATCAAAACATTCAATGAAACAAATTTAAATTATCCAAATTTCACAAATGTCATTTTTTGCTTTTTTGGAAATAAGTGGTACCCCAACCACGAGAAAAAATTGCTATATATTCTAACAATGAATTTGTGCTAGTTGTAAAGTTTAGTGGTTACTGGTAATTGGTAAATTGAACAACTTGTTGGGATTATTTTCGGATGCACAAGGTGATGTGACTCTAGAGGCACTAGAAGGCATCAGTATAGTTATTTATACAAAATGTATAATGTCTATTATTTGGTTAATAAACAGCCTTTATGTCTTTATAAAATTGTGTTGGTTTTGGTTCTTGGAATGCCCAGACAGTCCATCCTTAATCCTTAATCATTACAAGATTCCCTTGTGACCGACATTCCCAGACATTCCCAAAATATGTAGTGGTCATGTGAGCGGTCTGGAGCAATCAAGTTGACTCACTTGTCAGATTAATCTATTAATCTTTATCACACGATATTACCATATATATTGTGTTGCATTTCAACACTGGAAGCAATTTCCTTACCAATTGGTTGTTGGACTTCCGGTTGTTGTCATGGCAATGTTTTCTTATTCATTCAAGTTGTTGTGTTCTGTAATGCAAAGTTGGGTTTTTAATTTGATTCAAAATGTTCAATTTAATCCCATTTTTCACGTATCTGATGTTACTTCCAAGATTCCGTAGTGTAATTCCCATGCTGATGCTGTGATGTTGTTGATCTGAAATATTCAGATCCCAAATGTTAATGTTATGACCATTTACCTCGTAAATTGATTCCTTATACAAGTTTATCCTATTCCTATGTTTAGTATTGTTGTATGCATGTAATTCTAATTTGTACGAATTTTCCTGGCTGGTTGCTGATTCTACTGCAGTTGCGCACAAGTCCGCTAGAATCGGTTTCCAGTTGACTTGTGAAGGGGTTTTTGATGAGGGGTTTTCTAATCGCTGATTTTCCTACTAGAAACTTAAAATATCTCAAAACTGATAATTTTCCCATGATGATGGGGTCTTTCTCATGCTATTAGTGATTCAATGTAATTTTTACCTCGAGTTTGAGTCCAGCAGGTCCGTTTTTGGTCCTGACCGTTGAGCCTGTCGAGTCTGTAAAGTAAGTTTATGTCATGTATTTTGAGCTGAATGCGACTGTTCCCGAGTAATTAGGAACCTGCCGTTCAATTCCGCTGGTTTGTTTTGCGATCGGATGATCCGTTTGTCCGTTCTCGGGTCGCCATGGGCTGGGACGATGCGATATCGCTATCGACCGGTCGCGTCAATCGGGCTCGGAAAGCCGATCGGTCGCGTTCGCTTTGTTTCGAGACCCGAATGAAACATGTCGATTGAAGCACGAAGGTTTATTGTGTTTGTGATTGAAGTGTATCTTTTCCGGATTGATTATAAACCAGCGAGTGACGAAAAGAAATAGAAATATTTGTCGTTTATCGTTTTTGTTTTCCTTTTATCGATAAAATGTTTGAAGATATAAACAAATGAAATGAATATTAAACAAAAGCATTAATTTTCAATGTAAACTTGGAATTATACAAAACGAAGACAAAACGACAATTTCAATGAGTAATTTATCAATTTCCAACTGCAGCGCTGCCGCTTGTATTTGCGGCTTCAATTGACTTCCCTCGTTGATCAGAACACTTGACGCGACGACTGGCCGAGACACACGACAAGCGCTTCCTAAAGGTAAACAAAAAAACAAAGAAAAAATTAGCAAAATTTAATACAAATAAATAAAAATACCAAACCAAAATCATTTTTACATTCATTTAATATCGTACATCGACTAAATGTCATTTACCACTAATTACATGCATTTTAAAGTCATCTGGCAATGATTAAATTAATTTTAACTCATTTTTCCATCAATTAAATGCATTTTAAATGTTTTAAACTGATTTTTCCATCAATTCAAAGCAATCCAACACGTGCAAAAGCATATTCACCTTGTTTAGATCGCGCAAAACATAGGACACATTCTGTAAAAATATAAACATTATTTTAGCAACGAATTACGGAATTAACTAGCGAATTGTCTTTCCAAATCCAGCAACTTACTTTATCCTCGCATAACAAGGACAGATGCACAATGATTTCCAGTGGGTCGGCATCTAATTTTACATTTTTTAAAATTTGTTCAATTGAGTTGCGCCGTATTAAACTTAGCGCATGTCTTGTGCGAATTAAGTTTTGTATTTGTTTACGGGTAATTATAGTTTGCTGTTTGTTGTTTTAGCTCCAGCTATCGTACTTCCAGACGTTCACCCGATATTGTGCCATTTCCATCGCTTGAATTTGCTTATCAAGGGCCATTAGGCTCAGTTTGTGCACTTCAAATGTCTGCGTTTAGAGCAACATGTTTGCTTTGCACGTCGTCTTTATGTCGTAGTTTTGGTTAAGAGCATCGTTTCTTCGCGGACTATCGAGCGTACCAACTTTTCCACTCGTTCGCGACCTAGTTGAGATTGAAAACTGGCTGAAATCTCGTTAGTGTCGGTGTTTTAATAAAAGTACTGATAGTCAGGTTACGGTACCCGATAAATCGCACAATTCTCACCAACTTAAATTCCAACTATCCGAAAGAAGAACGGAGCAAGTTACCCAATAAATCACGGACCAACATTTCTGCCATACTGCTGTTATTGTCACAATGCGATCGACTGAAAACAAACAAATTAATTCTATAGAAATCAATAAATTTATTTAAAAGTGCTGGCTATTTTCATGCCAACACTTACGAATTATGAATCAAATGTGAAAATAGTTGCTCTCGTTTCTCTTTGTTATTTCGGACCTTTGCGCGATTGCAATGTCCTCAGGTTCCGAATCGGTATCCAAATCTAAGAAAATTGCAAAGGATTAAATTTAATAAAAACAGTTATAGACGAGGCTATTGGAATCTCGGGCGTGAGATTATGTAATTAAAAAATTAATTCAAATCCCAAGTGGAATTGAAGTAACACGCGGGTGATGAATAATCACACAAATTACCAACAGAAGATTGTACAAAAAAAAACATTACAATGTTATTATCAAATAAATCTATACCTGACTTGAGACCCCGTCTCGACATATTTGGACACGACTGGAAGTACGATAGCTGGAGCTAAAACAACAAACGGCAAACTATAATTACCCGTAAACAAATACGAAAACACATTGCACCTCAAAAGACCGACATTAACGAGTCAGTTTTCAACATCAACTCGGCCGTGAACGAGTGGAAAAGTTCGTACACTCGACAGTCGGCGAAGAAACGGATGCTCTTAACATCAAAACTAAGACGCAAAGATGACGTGCAAAGCGAACAACGTGCTCCAAACGCAGACATTTGAAGCGCACAAACTGAGCCTAATGGCACTTAATAAGCAAATTCAAGCGATGGAAATGGCACAATACTCGGGTGAATGTCTGGAAGTACGATAGCTGGAACTAAAACAACAAACGGCAAACTATAAATACCCGTCAACAAATAGAAAACTTAATTCGCGTAAGACATGCGCGAAGTTTAATACGGCGCAACTCAATTGAACAAATTTTGAAAAATGTAAAATTAGCGCATATTAAAACCAAACATTTCTTCAATTTACCTTCTCGCATATGTATAAAATAAATGAATAAAAACTCGCACCAAATTGCAAAGAACAAAATTCAATTTTTTTGCTTACAAGTTAGTCGAAATGCGATTCGTCACAATTGGTGTAATCGTTGAATTTACTCACTTTGCGCGACCTAATCGATGCTTGCGTATGATGAAATGTTCAAAGTTACTTTAGGGCCGGTACAATGATTGATTTCACACTGCAAATGAGAAAATGAAGGATGTAAAGTAAATGAATGCTAAGTACAGAACTGTGCAAAGAGTAATTGGAAATAAATGGAAATAAATGTTATTCTTGGTTGTAGTTTGGCAAAACGAATTAATGGATGGCTTACAGATTATTTGAATCAATAATTTCAATAGATTTGAGAATGTTTATACAAGTTTTTAATGCTTTTATTAAATTTTGCGAATTTTGGATAAAATTTCAAAATCATTTTTTATAATTCCGATAAAATGAAAATGTATGTTGATAAATTTCGATAAAATGTGGA
>JAQIXU010000822.1:0-24477 GCA_034701245.1 Strigamia transsilvanica | reverse complement strand
AAGATTGATGTGTTTTCCATATTAAAAAGGAGAATTATTTTCGATGTTTTTTAACTACAAAGAAAGAAATCTTTAAAAGAAATCGATATTGTTCTAGGACATGATGGAGTGCAGCGCTTCTCGTTTCGTTTCTAGTGGCGGGAAATCAATAAATTCGATTTATGGGTCTCGACTCGAACTAATGTCGCAATTTAAACTGAAAATATTGTGTCGGTGTGAGGGCAAACAACTTGCAATGATAAATGAAGCAAAAAGTTGATGACAAATTGCCAGTTTTGGCAATCGGACCAAAAATGTGCCTTTCACTCGTCACTTTACACTTGAAAACTGTAAACGAACTAACGAACTTGAATTTTTCAACGAGTTTGGAAATAGCATGTAAAAAGTGATCAAAAATAAATTTTTAAAAAAAACATAACATTTTCCCCAGTATTTTGAACCCTGCGTAGCATAAATCTAAATAAAATTCGATTCTAGCTTTTCTAGATCAACAAGTTTCTATTTCAACATGGCGGCGCGTTGCCAAAACAAAACAAAACAACGAGCACATTTTACGACTTGCAATTTCGCAACCGAAATATTAAACATTTGAACTTACCTGTTGGCCTTTTCTATCACACTAAATGTTAAGATAGAATTTTTTCCCAGCTTTATATTACCAAATATAACTGATAAAAATAGTTTGTTGATTTAATGACAGATGTAACGTTTACTTTGAGCGAATTAGTCATTTTGTTGATGATAAATGTTAACGATTATTTGACATTTGTGCTCTGGAATTCAAATTTTCAAGTGCACATCCAATTTATTCATATTATTCTTAGTATAATAAAACAGTCCATTGAAATATATTACGACATTTCTCAATGCACGACTGTTTCAAGTTCGATTTTCTAACCGCAGATGGCGCCTTATGCTCGCCAAACTTTCTCTTTGAATCGTTGAATTCCCACCAAAGCACTAACACTAGGATTGTTAAGGATAAGGATACTCACATCTAATGACATCAGGCGGCAATTCCATGGGTATATTTTCTTTAATTGGATCTTCATTTTTCCTACGTGAAATATCTGAAATAATTAAGCGGAAGTGAGCCCTTATGGAATGAATAGATAAACAAATCTCACCACACTAGTGGACACATTAAATCAAATTCCACTATCATTTTTACATCGTTCTAGACTTACAGGATTTATAGATAAATATAAGATTTCTCCCAAAAAATCCATTGTGCATTGTAATCTCATTGGGAAAATGAGAAGTAGGTTGCGTTTTTAATTAATTAATTAATGCAAGTGAATAAATGACAGCTGGGGGCCAATTTTTCTCCTCGAAGCACCTGCCTTTAACATAAATTAAAACTGCACATCCAAGCCAAAAACCCTTTTATTAAATTAGTTTGTGCCACATAACTTTTCCCATCATAAGGGATACAGTAAGTCTGTCAAAATGCAAATGGCGGTGACCTATTATACAATTCCACCATTTGGTCGTCTGTTTTTAGTGTAACTATATTTAAATTCGCTATAATACAGTTGCACCATTGTTTTATAAGCAATAAAAACGGCTAGTGCTTCTAATTTGGGCCGTCACATGGACAGTGTAAAAGCGTCACTACACTCAAACCTCGCTATACCGCCGAGATACGTTCATGGAAAATCGGCCGCAAAGCGAAATGCTGTATAACAAATCAGGGGAACGTACACAGGAAATTTCCCGACTTTTTGTACGCTGTAAATCGAAACTTAGCCATAATTACATAAGGCTGTTATAGCGAAATGCCAAAGAGGGGCCGTATAGTTCGCATACAGTTTGCGCCCGGTATCTTCATACTGCGCATCCCATTCTGCGCAGTTGGTTTCCCATTCATCAATAATTTAATTTGCAGTGGAAAACAAGTTATAATTTAATGATTTGAAATGATAAACATACTTGATTGTTGTTCAAAATTCACTTTGGGCTGAAATAGCTGTTTGAAGTGCAGTTTGCAATAAAGAACAGTTTCGTGAGAACAATACGAATCGACCCTGAAAACACACACAATAACAACACGATTTTTCTCTCACCCACGCCTCGTTGGTCGTAGTAATGTTATACCACGGTCACGGCGCGTGACATGTCAAGTACTCACGTTAACTGCTTGTTGCATTCTTTGCATCGGAAACAAGTTCGATGGAAAACCGATTTCTCCGCTTTAATTCGGTCCATTAGGAACACGGGGCGGCCACAGATACGGCATAAATTACTTTGTTCGTCTCGAGTAAGAACCTTAATGAAATAAAAAAAATAAATAAAACGTGTTTTATTAGCCCGATGCTATAAGTTAGATAGGATTTTGAAATAAAAGCTTTTTATTTTTTATTATTCAGAGGTGCGAAAAGCAATAAAAGGTTTTACTATAAATAGATGTTAAAATATTCACTGGAATTTCTCTTTTTTCACACATTGCACAGAGTGTTAGGAGCATCGAGTATCAGGAGATATTAAATCCTATGAAGACGATTTAAGCCTACGTTTTTCAGTTTTCTCAGGTAATATAAGGTTTTAAACTTTTATTTATATAAGGTTTAAGGTTGGTTTTTTTTTTTATCTAAGTGTAAATGGAGACTTGAGAAGTGGAAATTGCGATGGAAAAGTGTTTGGGAAATTACTTGGACTGGGAATTTGCGATTGGGGTGAAAGTTTTGTATAATTAGAGTAGGGCTGCAGTGCATTAACGAGTGATAAAATCTTGGATTAAGGGAATTAAAATCAGATGAAAGGACTCGTTTTTTTAGGGTAGACTTCCGTAGCAATGGCTTCTGCGTTTCTAGAGGATTTTTCACAACTTTTAGCCATTAGAGTTTCGTCTATCTGCTCGATTTGTGCGGTTTTATACTCACAGCAGAACAACGATTATCTGAACTAAAACCAACTTGTTCGCATAATCGGATATTAGAAGGAAAAAATAGTTTTCTATGTTTATGAGTATACATTACTAGATTTTATTACATACTACATACTGTATGTAGTAAACTAAAAACTAAAAAAAAAATCAAATTCTCTTTGCTTCTACACTGACATAAATGATATGCGGAGACCATTTATGTCAGTCTGGAATACGATCGCCGCTGTTCGAATAACCGGCCATTCACTTAACCGGATAATCGGCGTTTTAATGTACTACGAAAATTTTAGAATGCATGGTAAGTTTCGGGACAACTTTCTAAAGGACTCAACCTTGCATTTACACCGAGAACTGGGAAAACCACGGAGAACCTGGTTGGAGGTGGGTGGCAGATGTCACCCATCCAAGTACTAATCAGACCCAATGCTGCTTAATTTCTGTATTCTAATGACAACAGCCGGTAAGATCAGGAAATCAGATTTGTGGTGTTTTCCCTGATTAAAATTGAGAAACGTGATATAAAGAAAACTCAATGCTTTCTCGAATATTCCGCCCCAAATGAGTGGATTTTCTTTTCAACGGAAATTCAAATTTCCTGGAGGTGTCTATTGGCACAGAAACTTGTTATTAATAGTAGATTAGAAGTAAACAAACTCTCACACCCAAAATTACGTCTGTGTCAAAAGATGTTGATGGTTTTATCTGAGTTCTAAGGTCACCGCTCCCTTTGACTGTGCCTTTAATTAGAACTAAGCGCAGTGTTGTGGGGGTGAAATTAATATTGGGACCTATGAATGTATAATCTCCAGAAATTATTTTTTTAAATGATATCATCACATTGAAATGCTATGACATCAGATGTCTACACAATTTGTGCTCACAGCTCATTGGCTGTAAAAATAAACATTATTAGGACCAAACCAAGTTTTATTTTCCTGGGTGGGTAATCATTCACTCGTGATAAGAATCTTAAGTTATTGCATACAGTGAAAGTATTCTCACACAATCTAAAAATAATGGACCGCCCATCAAATCTTAATGTTATTATATATATGTATATTAATCCTACAAACTTACACCATCATAAGCATCCAATAAAGCATACAAGGGATAAGTATCCTGAAATGATTAATACTATTAGTTACTTCCACCAAACTATTCTCTCGGTTAGTTCGTTAGCGCTAAATTTAAAATGCACAAATTATGTACTCAGAGGCGAATTTATGGGCCATGGATCCCAGTGCGCAACCCTTTTCTGGGACCATATATCCAAAAATACAGCGGCGCGAAATGCGTGAGGAGAGAGTTAATACGGTCATCACCCCAATGACAGAAGCGCGGTGCGTTTGCACCGAGAACTAGGAAAACCACAGAAAACCCAGTTAGAGTTGGTTGGCAGATGACAAACAACCGGCATTCCCAGTTGGACAATCGAATTGGGGTTTCGTACTATAAATCCGCCTCTGTTTTATCTTCTTAGTTCTCACCTGGCTGAATGATCTTGTAATTTTTGCCCGATCGATCTTCACGCCCGGAGTTTCATTATTCGGTGCTTCGTTCGAAATAAAAGTTGTTTTCTGTTAAAAAAATAAAAAATAAAAACCCAAAATATAAATTGAAATTTCAAAAATGCAGCCGTAGTAGGAAACTGAGCCCCTAAAGATGTGCTTGGAACATTCAAGTTAGAGGATCTACACCTTTAAGAAGGAGGAAAAAAGTAATGAAGTCACTCACCTGAATACCAAGCCAAAAGGGGGCAATTTTGAGACTTTAAAGCTAACCCTATCTATGAAGCGAATCTTACCAAAGATTTAATAGAAACCCCAGTGTGGATATTTTGTCGATCGCGAACTTTAGTTTCCTCTAATTTGATCAAATCACAATAACTAGCCCGCTGTATAAGGATTGAAATGACAAAGAAAATGATGGTTATTACAAGTTATTTATTACCACTCTAATAAATAAAACAAATTTCATATTTAATCATTAATGATTCATTCGGTGCAATTTGAAATGTAAATTTTCTTTTGTTCCGAAAAAGATTTTAAACTTTTACTTTGAAATTCCAATTTTTAGAATAGTGAATTTTATCCGATTTCCATTCCCAAAATGCTAATAAGATGCTCAGCGGTCATATATTAATACATTAATATTACTATTATTTAGTTTTGTCATAGATGAGTTGAGTTATCTTACCAAGGCTTCAACGGAGACACCCAAGGAGAATTCGGAGGTCCTTGATTGCTCCCTGGTAAGGTCTCCCATACTGCGTGCCCGCTGTAGATGTTAATCAAGCAAGGGTTAAAGTATTGTGTTCATCAATCATCATCATTTGTATTTAGTTATGGACATTAAAACAAAATGATTAGTAGAAGCGATTAATTCGTATAAAATTGGTCAATCGTATTAAATGAAGGGATTGTGGTCAATTAACTCGTGGATTAATGAGAATGTACTAAATGTGCAATTAACCTACTTGACTAACTGCTAAGTCTTGAAACCTGGATGCGGCGACGTAGCTAGTTTTCTTAATTATATACAGTAACAAAAAACATTTGCGAATTAAGAAATAATAAAAACATAAACATGTAATAAAATATTGTATATACAAGTAGGGTTTGAGCTATGGGATCGAATTTCAGGACATCAATGAGTAAGAAGTGGGAAGACGAGAAAAGTAGTCGTGCGCATGCGCGAGTACGTAAACTGTATTAAATCTGTAAATTTCCTGCAATTTTCTATGAAATTTTGAAATTTTCGTCCTCCCAAAAACCTGGCAGGCCTAATTGTGCACTGTTATGTCATTATTTTCAGGGGACCATGACGTCGTCTGCTTATAAATTCATCCCATTGTCAGTTAAACTTAACTTTATCACTTAACCTTGCTATTACATAACGTAACGAGCGCGATTAATTGTATTTCTAGTTCCCACAATAGGTAATTTGCATGAAACTTACCAAATCTTTTATGCTGATTCCAGTTTCTATTTTTTCCTTGCCTTTGTCTGCCTCTTCTACTTGCGTGTTTTGGCAATAATTTTCTCTCTGCATGCACCAAATAGACAGTGCAAATCATGCAACAAACACATGCAATTTGTTATTGTTTTTGAAGCTGCATTCGAAAAACTTGTTTAAAAATTGGCGTTGAATGACTTTTCGAATGCAGCTAGTGGATATATATTTCTTATACCAATGTTCTGATATCCACCCCAGTTATAATCACTTCTTTCTCGTTATTCTCATCGTCTTCAATATGATCAAATCCATTAATGAAACTGGTTTTCTACAGTTAGTATAAAAAAAAATATACATGCATCAAATATTAGTCAACAAACAAGTTGAAAGTCGAAAGAAATGAATAGCGAAGAAAACAAACAGCTTACCAGATGATTTACAGACACCCCAGTACTAATATTTTCTTTCATTTCATCACTAATGTTTTCATTGGATCCCTGAGTTAGCAAAACCAACAGAAACAAATAAACCAATCATGGTTTTTAAGTTTAAAAGTAACTATTACAAATAGTCAAGGCAGCACACACACGCATAACACAACTAGCCATCAACTTGAAACACACACTCCAGATGCACACCAGGTGCGCAGCACAATTACATTAGGATGTTAAGTTATCAAGAATGCAATAAATTTCGACTTACCAAGTCTAAAAACTGTTCTTGCTCATCATCAGGAATATTTGCAGGTAAATCTTGAGCTTCAGGACTGGGTGACTGGGTTAAAATGTGACAAAAAACCAATCAGGTTATGGTACTCGACAATTTCAACAGTTATTCATCAAATTTGCAAACATATTTTCACTACATTTGCGCGATTATTGAAAGCTCTGATTCCTACATCATGTAATCCCATCCTTACCACTTCAGTTTGCTCTTTCTGAACCACTGAATTCTGCTTGTGGATTACATTTTCTTTCTCCTTCTGCCCCACCGCCACCTTCTTCTGAAGCAGTAAATTGACATTTTCTTTCTCGGCTTCTGGTACTATTCTCATGGTCACTTCAGTCTTGCTTCTTTTCACCTTGATTTCAAGATGAGATGTGGTTGTTGGTGGATCGAGCTCCTTCTTTTTACCTTTCTTGGCATTTATTTTGTTTTTGTAACCGGTCTGTGGATCAATAACAGTTCAGTGAACTAGAATCTTAGAATTGTATTCAGTTATCTTGAACGAAAAATTTATTTTTGCTTTTGGTTTGATAACAAAGAGCTTGCAGATTGGCCGATTCATCCTCTGTCTTAAATTTAGGACTCTCTCTCCATTTGACTCTTTAAGTATTTGGTTAAACATATACTGCTATTGTTTTTATTCTAGTGATCTAGTTCATGCATTGTTGTTATTAGACCCATTACATAAATTATAAATATCACTCATTGCATGTCAGTATAAACAACCATCAACAATTTACTATTTGCTAAAAAAAAGACCATATTAGTCAACCAAAACAACATTTTCAGGTTATTTCTCAACACCAGGAAATGTGGACATTTTCATTTGAAATTTATAGAATTTTTTCAGTTGTCTTGTTTGGAATATTAAATTACTTCCCATAGGAATAACATGGAGAAAATAATTTGAAAACTGGAAATGTCAACTCAATTTCCCTCGACATTTAATGCGTTTATTGCAAATTGAATTTGGCAATGTCTACTACCAGAGGACAATAGCGTAACCAACGTAGCTTACACTTCGCGCGGTGGCGGATTAACCACATCGCACCGATTAGGCACATTCATAAAGTAATTTAGACTAAACAGCATTTTAAACAACTTATTTAAACGGCTTTTCAGTTGCAATGGGCATGCGCACAACATGCTATTAATCCGCCTCTGACTTTATTTCATTTTCCCCTGACAAAAGACACTAGTAAATGGTCAGCAAAGCTCTTAGTGCAAAAGATAAACAATGTTGAACAATGTCCAGAGTTCCTGACTATAAATAACAATAAGTATTCTTTCTCTTTGGATGTTGTTTACCAAGATTCTAGGTTTTCTTTTGTTATTAGTGAATTAATCAACTTACATCATGCAAATGGTCATGTTGAGTCTCATGCTCATTGTGATTGTCAACATCTCTCTGATAAATGGAAGGTAACAGGATGGGGGACCCATGTTGCTGGACTTCATCATCTATACTGTCACACTCGGCTCCACTGTCTCTTTCCTTACTCAACGATCCACTGGGCACCACATGACCCTCGGACATTGACCCACCGTCTTCGGACGCAGTTGAGGACGTTCTGCCGGCTCCCAACGACGCGTCTGGGTCCACAGTTCTGCTGAAAAAGTCGACGGGACTCGCGGTCACGGATCCATTGGTCGACGAATCTCTGTCTCCGAATTCTAGTTGCTCGTCCATCAAATTGGGACTGGACGTGTTCTCGGGGCTGGGGAATTCTTCAGGCAAAGGGGCCAGTGGATCAAAAAAATCCATGTCCAGCAAGTTAGGCGGATCCCCGTTCTCTTGGACTGGCTTTAGTGGATCGAAGAGATGTGTGGAATGGTTTTCGTGACCATTTACGGAAGTAGGGTAGTGGTCAAGGTCGTGGGATTGCGTTGGGGATGCGGACAGGTCGAAAGTGTCGAAACCAGAATCGGCCAATCCAAATCCATTCATAGTTGAGTTTTCTAAATTTTGTTTGATCGACGATGGGCTACTTACACCGTAATCCATCCGCTGATCATAGTTAGCCATCGCAAACAATGTTCTGAAAGCGAGAGAAAATAAACGGTTATTTTTTGCGGTTGAATTTTTGAGCGGTTAACAATGGAAAGTCAATTCCAGTATAGTTGTGAATTGGTGGTTACGTTTAGGTTAGGCATTATGGGTTAGGGCAGCTTTGAAGCGGAAGTTGATACGTTTACGTTCACAAATAGACTGGAATCTACAGTTTTTAATTTAGCACATTTTCACGTTTATTTTCGATGGGAAATCTAAAAAAAAAAAGGATATAAATTCGAAATTTCCACACGGGAAAGAGGTGATGTTTAATTTAAGTTTGATTAAACTTCTCGCCGAACCCAATAACCTCGTTTTCGTTGGCACGTTATAGGAAATAAGCAGCTGTTTAATTTTTGAACCCTTTTAACTAATTTCAGGGCAGAATGCCAAGGAAACCAAAAGATAAAAATAGACATAAAATCACGTGAGTTGTTGGGTCATGGTTTGATGTTTTGATAGTTGATACCTAGCTGTTTTTCAATTTAGAAATTAGTTCATGTTGTGGTTGAAATTGAGTTTCGACATCAGGAAATTACCTCGTCATTTATTTATTTATTTATTAGATTGAAATTATCTATTACATTATTAGTTAGTTATGGTATGGCGGAAAGAAAACCGGAAATGGGTTTGCCAGGCGGAGTTCACTGGCACTTTCTAGAAGCTGCGTAATTCCTCTTATATTCCGTGCACTTTGGATGGCAATCTAAAAGCGTCTTTTTATTTTTAAGACATTCTTCTCTGCCCACATTCTCCCACGATTTCATTGGTTGACATTTAACTCCAGTTTGAGAAGAGCTCGAGTTAATTAGAGTTAAAAATGTAATTTGAAAGAATTAAAACAAGAATGTAATCTCATGGGAAGCGGTTCAGTCGTTAGATGAATCCATTTTCGCACTAGTACGGACTAGACTAGACTGACCAAACCATTTCTTTTCTTTCAAGAGAAAGAGATAAAACTGAAAACATTTGTTAAAGAATGTCAACAATCCGAAGAATTTATCTCTTTCTATTCGAGATCTCTCTTGGCAGTCGTGACACGGATAAGCCCGAGCCGAGCCAGCCTCTCCCTAACAGAACGTGACGTCATTTTATCAATGGTCTATAGCTCAAGGTTTCCACCATTTTGGAATGCCTATCGTTCCGAGACGGGATTTCATGGTGTTATGCGATGGCACCTTAAAAAAAAAATAAGCCTAAATGATGAAGGAAATAGAATGAGGAGGGGTGAACGAAAAGGTGAAGAGGAGAAGAAGAAATAAAGCGCACGACCCACTTTCTGTCTTCTTCCCAAGGTTATGACACAGATGAGTCTGTCTGGCGCTAGAACAGTATAAATTGTTAATGTTGCAGAATGACAAGTTGGAAAAGCAAAAACCTTGGAAGTGAAAGGAAAAGTGTGTGATGTGTGAAGCGGAGAGATGATGGGAACTAATGATACTCAATTGAGTTATTTCGAGACGAGAAGAGAAGGCCGCTGTTTCGTACATTATCGCACATGTCGAAATTTGTACAAAATATATAAATAAATAAAAACGTTTTTCTAAAATTGGTTTTGTTTTGATTTATTTAGAAATAATTTCGGAAATAAATGGAAAAATTGTGTGGTGATTATTTTTTTTTGTATTGAATTAATGGAGCAAATAGGCCAATAGGGGCTCGCAAACTCCCAATTTATTTAATGTTGGTGGAGATAAAAGATCGGAAGTGGTTCAGCTTGCTTTGTTTAGTGATTGAGATTTAGTTTTTAAGGAATGAAGGTAGATTTTTTTGTTTAATCAATCGCTACGTGGTGGAAATGTTCGTTCAAGTTGAAATTACGATGGCAAATTGTGATTGAAGATGGGAGGTACAAAAGAGATTGTAAAAACGGAAACATTATATCAGTTTTATTGCCGTTTTCAAACGGCCATTTTCTTAATTAATAATATAAGTGCTTGTTGTTGTTGTTATTATTTTTGTTTTGCAACATTTAAAAAATGAAATTTAGGTCTATTTATGAAAAAATCGCGACCTACATCTCGAAATGATGAAACAATATTCAGTTTTGTGTTCGTTTTATGTAAATTAAACATAAATTTTTGTCGAGGAGTCTCCAACGATGTGTGCCAAGAGTTTCATGTGGTAAAAATGAAATATTTGGGTTTTCTGTTTTGTTTTGCTTTTTTTTTTTTTGTTTTTTTTTTTAAAGGAAGAAAAAATATAAACAAAAACAAAAAAAGAACAATTTAATACAAAAAATTAAGCATGTGTGCAAAAAGGAATGACCAAACAGGCACAGGATGTGTCCGGCTGACTGCCCATCTGTTTCGTGAACAGAATATCTCAAGAGCAAGTTCTCGGTTCAAGGAGAAATTGGAAAAAGGCCATTGGCACACAAAAATAAATGAAAAATAGACCTCGACTAAACACCTAGATGAAATTCATACGACATGAAACTGGAAAAAAGGCAAATTCTGACAGCAAATAAATGGTAAGGCTAAGCCGCTTCGAAAATAACTTTTTGGCAGAGTGCGAGAGCGCCGTATAAATAAACCTGACACCGGCGCTCAGTTCGGTATGATAAAAAGATTTGTTGACACTTTTTGATAACCACGAGGAAAAGGTATTTAAATCAGGCCCAATTAGTTTGTTTTTCTAGTTATTTAAAAATAATTTTTTTTAAACAAAACGACTTGGGAAAAGAAAGGTGAGGGATTAACCTGTTATCTTTCCCACAATTCCATTCATTATTGGGCTTTTCATGGAAAGGTAGACTCCAGCCGGATACTTGCAATTAGGCTTACCACCTGTCGCATCACACAATGCACGAAAATTCGCTGTTTTGTACCACCAAATCTCGCACAAGGACGAAAAACACCTCGGAATTTCGTCATTTTTATCACCTGAATCGATAAATTTAATTTTTAAAGCGGGTATATAAATTATTTTATTTTTATTTTTATCTTTTGATAAGAAAATTTCTAAATTGCTATTTACTCTAGTGTTATAAAACTGGTTTTACTTCGAAAATAATCGCTCGCAACTTTGTTCATGGTGTTTTAAGCTGAACCAACCATTCGAGCATACCAGAAATAAATATTGAAAAAATCTCTACCGGGATAACTCGTGTTGTAAATTGCAAAAATTGCAGAAATTACAAAAATTACAAAAATTACAATACCACGGACACAAATACACCTGTCCGTACACCTTTATGGGGATTTTGGATGGAAATGAAGGCATGGAATTGTTCCTTACCAGGGTTAGATGAGTCGCTTGGAAATTGTTTACAATTGAGCTTAGTGAGCCCGAACAGGTGAAATTCCTTTAAGGAGACAGCAGTCTGAGATCGGTGGCCGCAGAAGGTCGACTGTGACTGGGCTCAGGAGATTGCCTCACACCAAATAAGGAGCAGAGCTAGTCGCGGCTGCCGTACAACGCTCATGGAATCAACCAACTGTTCAAGTGGTTGGGGTGGAAAGGAAGGTAAACTCAAATACCAACACTGACTATAATAATAAATAAAATAAAACCAAACAAAACAAAATGAAATAAAATGAAATAAAACCGAGGAAGAGTGTAATTATTTCAACGTGAAATGATCATTTTTAATTTTTACACACACATTTTAATTATTTATTTATATGTTTTAGTGTATTTTTCTATTTTTTTTGTGTGTTTTGTTAAATTTTAACGAAAAAAGAGTCGTAATTGGGACGAAAACAAACAAACAGACGTAAAATTGCTCGTTGAGTCTGAATCTGGCATCAGAAGTTGATTATCTTTAACCGTTTCCTGGATATTGGCAAAAATTGAATTAAAGGGGACTGTAATGGCGGCTATGGGAATGTTCACATTTCTACATTTCTGCTAACAAGTTGATTCGTACTTAGCATTTTGGAGGAATCTAAAGAGCTTATGGTATGTGGATGCAATGCCACGATATGAGGGGTTTGTATGGGTTCAACGACCTGCGTGAGACTGTTGCCTAGGCAACTGCAGCATCTTAAAGGGCATCTCTGTCGTGTCTTCCAATTTGTGTTAATTGAAAGTATTTTTTGTTGTTTTTAAATTAATAATTCCCGATAAAAATTTTGAGATTACGCAGCATCACTTGCGCTGAATAATTACATGGCACGGCACTGGTAAATTTCGTATCAATTGAATCTCCATCAACAGCAATTAAGGCATGACTAATCTGGACATTTCGGCGCCAGCCTCAAAACCTATATTTTTTTATTTAAAAATGGTGGCACTGGCTAATTACGGTCTTGTTTATTTCATTTCTGCTCGAGTTTCATCACTTCGGGTCTGTTTTTATTTCCTTTTGTGCAGCACAACAAATCCATTTCAAGGTAGAAAAATGACAGCACATAACAAATTTGTGAGTCATCGTCAAATGTTATGACTAAATATGTTTTTAGTATGCGATTTGATATGGAATTTGTTTAAAAAGGAATTTTAAAAGTTTTTTGTAAAGAAATAGTTTAGTCACGGGTTAAATTACCTTTTTTCCTGTTTATATTGCAATGAAAAGCGTTTATAAATGAAAATAACTATTTCGTTTGTTCCATTTTTTTTAGAGGGATTTATTGAAACAAATTAAATGAATAGAATCAATTTCGGAATTTTATTTTGATGATTTTATCGGTTTATTTCGATTTGTTTGGTCACATTTTTAAAATATTCCTGTACGAACTTCCAAGTTCTCTCGCTAGACTCCACTAGGTTTTGATGCGGTTTAAGATGTCCTTCAAACGTGATGGCGACGATACAGCTTTACTACACAATTTAAGGGTAACTGTTGCGTTTTTTAAGAATATCTTATTGATCGACGATTTCTTAAACCCGATTCTGTTACATAGAAACACCGAGTTGATGAATTGCTCACTTTACACATTCCGGATGACGAAGCAATTCTTCTTAAAAATGGCAGGTAAACTGACAAGTAAACGCTAAGGAATATTAACCGAACACATCATACGCTTTATTTTAGGTATTCATGTTCAGTTTGCCGTCATAGACCTATTTTTGATACGATTAATGTTTTGGCTATTCACCGGAAGGGCAAAAAGCATTTACGCAGTAATAAATTAATTCTATTTCTATTTTCGAAAATTTAATTAATTTCGTTTATTACAGGTTTGACAGAACGATTGGCAATTGAAAACGACAGGAGATTACAACCAGAACCAGAACCACAACCTGTAATTATGTTGTTTTTTTCTTTGTAAATGTTATTTATTTAAATTAAGATTTTTTTTTGTATGTTTTAAGGCGAGTTCCGTGTACAAATCGTGTAGAAAAGCGCTTATAAGGGCTAAACCATCTCCATACAGTAGGAAACAAACTATTATTGTGAAAGAAAAAGCAGTTGCACCTGCCGTCATCAGCCAGCCTAGAATTCCAACGAAATCAATCATTAATCATTATGTATCGTCCATTCAAAAGAAATCGGATTTTGCATCTTTTGTGGAGAAATCCCGAAGCGCAATGAAGTTGCCATCGAGTTTATCTTGTCATGAAACGATATTTTCTAGCAAGAAAGAAAAGAAATGCCAATCAAAAATCGAAAAGAGGCCTGAAATTGAATTGGGGTTAAGTCTTAGAGAGTAAGTTGTAAAGTATTTATATTAAGGGGTTTCGCTAAACAGATTATAATTTTATTTGAATTATAATCCATTCGGCTCGATGTAACGAATCTAACGAAAATTGCTGTTGACGTTTGAGAAATATTTCGTGTAAAACTGTTAAGGCAATAATACGAGTCTGGAGTTTGATTTAATTTGGAAAATGGATTACGATATAATTTGTTCGCGAAACCCCTCATTCTTGGAATTTAAAAACGTTTTTTTACACGTGTTTCTGCTTATTTAAATTGTAGGAAAGGCTGGATTAAGAACGATGATGGCACTTGGGTTAAAGAAGATGGTGTTGAATTCGACAGTGATGATGATTCGCCAAATTCATGAAATAAAAACCAGAAAGAAACAAGTTTTTTGAATCTTGATTCATCATTTTTTTGTAGTGTAAGAACACGTAAAAGCAATAAATGTGAATTAATCACGGTAATTACAAAATGGACGAAATTAATGTATTTTTAAGCAAATGTTTCAATTACTGAAAAGTCATGAAAATGGCAAATGGTTTGAGCACAAACTGGGGTTGTCTTTTTTTTTTTTTTTTTTTAGTTTTTATACAAACGTATCAGCCATTACACTTTTCGGGACAACTTTCAGGTCCATTAATTGAAGCGCTATTTAGTTCTGAAAAATTGCCACAGTTGGCGCTACTACTGTTTTCTGACCCTTAAAATTGCAGCATAACAGTACGAGAGAACTTCAAAGTAACGACCAAGGTATATTAATGTAGAAGGTATGTCACTCCCGATGCGCGAGTTTGGACTCATTGGGCGAGTTCTGCACATGTGACGTCATTACGATTCGACACTGGCGGGAGATATGCTGAATTAGTTCGTGCGAATAATAGAAAACAAGTAATGATTGTTTGTTTTTGTTTGGAATTAATAATAATCTGTTTTCGTTCAATTATTATCCAGGTAGCGCAGAAATGTTATACATTTTATGTGCTTAAAAAGCAACAAGCGATCGAATTGACCTAACACATTGCATTTGGAGATAGTATAATCACGGGTTGGTAGTGAATTTTCGTTCATCAAAGAAGGCTGAGCATTTATTTCATTGTCTTTTCCGTTTTATGTACATTACGTCGCAGCTTTTCAGTCTTGGAAATCGTGTTTGGTGCGAGCAACTGCTATTATTAATTTGATAAGCCAAATTTCATACACAATTAAAAAAAGGTATCTTTTAGAAAAATATAAATATTATATGTATAAATACTTCTAAGCGAATCAAACACTTCAGCATCACGAAAAATCGAAGTTACTTCATGTAAAATATAAAATAAAATAAAATAACATATAAAATATAAACATAAGCTTAGACAAAACGGGGCGTGTCAATATACAGTGACACAATATACAGCGGCTTGATTTCATTATGATCATTTATTTATTTAATTTTTGTATTTTATTATTTTATTTTATTTTGTTGTTATTTTTGTTGGTCAGAAAATGATTGTGTTTGGCTTAAAATATAAAGTTTATTGCTCTCGGGTACATTTTTTGGGCTTAAATATGAATTTTTTATACAACAAACGAGTCTTTGGTACAAAATAATGACATTTAAAACAAAAAATGAATTTACGGTACAAAAAATGAACTTAAGGTACAAAAATGAATTTATGGTACAAAAAAGAAATTTTGGATTCAACAAAAATGAGTTTTGGCAAAAAAGAATTAGTTTTTTGTACAAAAAAGAAATTTTTGGACCAAAAAATCAAATTCTTTCACCAAGGGGATGAAACTAAGGGGAGAATGAACTTTCACCACGTTCACATCCACATCCACATCCACGTCCACGTCCTGGTGGACGCCCGCGTCCTATTTCCAGAGAAGAGGATGCAGGTGATAATGGTGGTGTCACCAATGGTGATGGAGATGGCGATGGTGATAAATGGGGTGAGTGCAACGAAGTCGTGACTCGTGAAGGGGTTTGGTGTTGGTGTTGGTGGCCGCAAGATTGGTGACAGTGACGGTGAACGTGCTTGTACCCTTCTTGAGTTATTGTATTATTACGTTATAAAAGAATAATGTAGTATTTATTTGTGTACTTAAACCTAAATTCAGTGAAACAGGAGTTCCCAACCTGTGGTCTGCTTACCGGTACCGGTACGCGAATGTCGAGCTACCAGTACGTGATAAGTGGATTTTGAATGGGGTTTTTGATATTTTGTGGAAGAATTTGATTTTTTTAAGGAGATTTTGACGATTTTATTTAAAATTTTGGTGTTTGATTTTGTGATTTTTGAAGGGAATTTTGATATTTCACTAAAGTTTTTAATTTTTCGGGGGAAATTTTTCATTTTTTGAAGGGAATTTTGGTTTTATTTGTGGAAATTTTGATATTTTTGGGGAAAATGTTTAATGCTGCGATACGTACGATTAGACTGCAGTTCGTTTTTTATTTTAAATCAATTTGTTTAAATACAGTATTGAAATTAAAAAAATGAAAAATAAATAAACATTTGAATCTTTTTATACTTATTTGCATATTATATTTTATTGTCCCATAGGGGCAATGTATTTTAGTCCATATAACCTGTGAATTATGAGCATTCTTTACTTTGCAGAGCGCTTTTCTATATTAATGTAATTAATTATTAATACTCAAACTTTTATTCCTATTTTTTTTATTAGCAAGAATGAGCAATTGTTCTGTAGCTACGTGTAGTAACTACTACAGTAAAACAAAGGGAACAGCCATTTCCTATTACCCATTTCCAAAGGATCTTAATCTTGCCAAAGTCTGGGTTACCAAATGCAAACGAAGAGACAAAGTGAATGTGAAAAATGCCAGGATATGTTCCAATCACTTTAAGCCACAGGATTTTGCCATAAATCAAGTAAACGAAATGCTAGGTATACCGTACAAGAAAGTTCTAAAGAAAGATGCTACACCAAGTTTACTTTTATTGGAAATAAATCCTGGTAAGAAATAAAATATATTTAATTAACTAATATTTTAAAACAAATATTCTCCTAATCTCAAAAACAGATCCACCTGAACATGTCCCGCTTGAAGGTGACCCAAAATTAAATACACCTGACAGAGATTCACCTGTAACTCCATCCGAACTAATTACAGAAATCAACATTCCGTTAAATCGGACTACGCGACACGAAAGGAGAGAGATAAGAAAGCGCGCCTTACACCATGTGCGAACTGTCTCACCTAAAAAAACACACTACGACAAGGACTGTCAGGCCAATTTCGCAGATGAGCATATGGCTAATGAGTTAATAGAATGCAAAAAGAGACTAAAAATAGCAGAGAACAAAATTGCACAATTGACGGAAGTGAAGAAAAGAAATGCTGAAGAAATAATGAGTAATTATTGCATTTATTTTTACAAACATACTTATTCATATGACTTTATTTAAATAGGACAATCAAAACAAATAAAGACACTGTCAATGGATTGTCTGAAGTTAAAAACATCTAACGAAACCTTAATGAAAAGAAAACCGAACGACAATGCCCTTTTTAAAAAGAAGTTCACTAAAATATTAGGCCGGATTTTTACAAAAGGTCAAATTCGCAGCTTACTTCAAGGAGGAAAGCGAGTGACGTGGGAAATCGAAGACATCGCTTCTGCTCTCTCACTGCAAGCACTTTCTCACAGAGTTTATGAACACCTCAGACACCGTGGGTTTCCCTTACCTGGACGAACAACACTCTTAAATTGGACAGAAAATTACGGATCTCTCTCCTCCGAAATGACACCCCCTAGTAACAACTTTAAGCTTTCACCAGCAGATGCGCCAGTAATCAGTTGTTCAAAAATATAATTAGATAATTTTTTTTTGAAATATCTTATTGCTTGAACTTCAAGCAATAAGATATTTAAAACAATATTTTTTTTTAAAGTACAAAATATTAAGAAAATGGAAAATCAATTTTTAGCTGTTTTTGTTTTGTGTAGTTGTTGATTGTAAATTTAAAAATGAGAATATATTAGTGTTAATATTATAGTGTTATAATATTATAGTGTTAAAATTATCCTGAAAATTTTTATATGAGATTGAAAAAATGTGGGAAATTTTGGCAAACACCTACATGAAAGCCAAATACAAAGAATGAAATTTATTGATAAGAAGTTGTAATTTTATATTGGTGACGTAAATATAAATTTGAAATTAAGCAGAAGAGTAAGTGCCAGTGTTTGTCAAAATTTTCTAAATTTTTTTAATGTCATGTAGGAATTTTTATAATGGTTTGAACTTTTTTTTGGTAATTTAAATATTTTCATAATTCACACATGAGAGGTCAGCACTGTTTGACTTGGAATTGGCTCCATTTTGTTGCATTTTGCTGTATATTGCTGTACTTTGCTGTATTTTGCTCCATTTTTCTCCATTTTCTTCCATTTTGAGTACGATTGACTAGAATGGATCAAAAGTGAGCTATTTCCACTTTGGTCCATTTTTTCGCGCGAATTAGGAACCGCGCGGATAAGGAACTATTTTGGCGCAGATGGGGAACACGCAGATAATGAACGCACGGATTAGGTCCGGGCCGCAATGAACATGGGAGTTAGGGAGGTTTACTCTCAATCTTCTTTTCTCATGAATGATTGTGGGGAAATGGTAGCTAAAATATGTGCGTACGATTTTAAGGGAACGACAAGCACATTGAAATGGCCAAAGTTGTGTGGTTATGTCACGCGGCCCGAAACCGATTGCAGTGGCTCTCGGGACCAAGTTACGGAATTTTTGCATGTAGATGTAATGGGATCTGATGATGTTTTCATTGGAGATAATCTTGATTCTTGTGTGGATTTGGAAATATTGGCTTCGTTAAGGGTTTCTTCTTAAAAAGAAAGATTTTCACTGCATTTTTTAATGGAAATAATTGTAAATTCAGAAATAATTGTATACATTTTTAAAATAAAATCAACTGTTAGAAAAGGGAACACCTAGGTGTCACAGTTTCTTTTCACTAACAAGTAAGTGGCCACCTTTCTAGACGTTTGCATGGTTTTTGATTGGGTATGCTGATTAGTCTGCATGCCAATCCCAATTTGCATATTCTTTTTTTATCTTCACTTCGAGCAAAGTTTTTGCCATTCGGTTTTCCGACTCGGTGGAGGATACACGTTGTGGACTTACGGTACCATGGTGAGTGAATTGTTTTTAATTTTACACTTTGTGTTCTTATTTAATTGTGGTTGGTTTCGTTTTCGTACTAACAAGTAAGTTTAATGAAAAAATTTTAAAAATTAGTTTTCTAGCGTGTTTTTTTTTGCAGTTAATTATAAAGGTTGAAGTTATTTAAATCGTTTGCACGTTTCAGTAGTTTCTGTTTAAATACGGATATGTTCTAAATTTTCATAATTTATCTCTACATTTTATAGCGCATTAATTAGTACAAATGGCGTGCGCTTGTTTCATTTGTTGGTTTCATCGTTTGTCTATTTTATATATGGTTTATTAATTGTATTATTTCTAATTGTGGATTTTTTTCTTCTACTTTTTAGGTTCAATAAGGACTTCTATAATGCCAAGCCAGTAGATTCAACACTGAAGAATTTTATTTATTACAAAGTGTGCATTTCGTTGTATTTTATTTTTATTTTGTTAGTACAATAAAATTTACTTGCGTATTGTTTTTGTAATTTTTGTGTAGTTGAAATAAAACTTGCACAAAAATTATGATCTCACAATACAGTTTGAATTATAATTTTTCTTAGAATTTTATTTTCAAAATAAGTAAAAATGGAAAATTGGTATATCCCATCCACCATTCCTTTTTTTATTCTAAGTCCAAACCTGCAAAAATTTGGCATGGATTCACCTTTTTTATATTTGGACTTAGTATATTTTGACAAAATGACTCAGCTTTTACGCAAAATTTTATTAAAATAAAAATAGTTTATACATAAAAAGTTTCCTAAAATTTTTTTCTTAAAAAGAAAAAAAATGGCTAAAAAACATTAAAACGGGTTATAACGGACTATTTAGGATGATCTCGGGTAACCATCCCCCTATGAGCCTCCACCGTTTTACCACCCAGGACCCAGAGTGTGCCACGCTCTGGGTCCCAAAAGCATCCCGCGATGTCTTCTTGCTAGTGGTGAAGATTTTATTACCCTAAAGGAAGTAAATGTATATAAAAACAACAGGTCAAGTAAGAACTAAAAGTACAATACTACAGTATTAATTAAATTAGACTTGGAAATGATACACTGGTTATTCATTGAAGTTGTTTCTGTCGCTGGCATTCGTTGAAGTTGTCTCTGTCGCTGGCGAACGTGGAAGTAGTCTTCGGTATTATAACAATTACAAATTAAAAACTTATTAAATAAATGGCTCGCAATTAGCAATTTAACATGTATGCCCATTAAAACCTAATGCCAGTTAAACCTGTAGATTGCACTAAACCTCGCACTAAACTGAGATAAAAAGAAATATGAAAAATAAAGTGCGACCGTTTTAAGAAATACACGCTAAAAGTAATTGAAATCGACCAAAAATTTAACTCGCATGACAAATTAAGAAAAGCAGCATGAATTAAAGTCAAACTTACCACAAACCGATACGTGTTTCTGCCTTTGTACCGTAGAAATTAATGAAAAACCTCAGCTAAACACAGAAAATGCAAAACAGTTAAAGTGCGCAAATTATATTTGCATATCCAATCAAAACAAACCACTTACCGCACTCGCACTGATACATGTCATCATCACCTGGTGAAATGAATCTGCAACTTAAATAAAAATATATAAAGGTAATCTATTTAGTTACCGTCACCAAATGTCCCATTGTTCAAATCATTAAAACATTTTTCGTAACACAATCAAACTCTTTTTACACTTATGTCAAACGTGTTTGTGGCGAAGTTTGTGATCAAACATAAATTGTTGAATGATTTGTTGGCGGTATATTTTTGCGGAATAAGTACATGTACCCGGGCCAAAATTACATTTTTAAAAGTACCGGTAGTATAAATGATATTGCTTTTGGCGACTACATTCTTTTCCATTAAATAACATTAAATTACTGTTGAAATTAATGAAAGAGACGCACATTAAACTATGGGCGACAATACGAGCCCATCGAACTTGGTTGCAAAATAAACCCGTTCGGTTCAGTGTTAGGCCGGTACTGGCAAAAAGTACCGCGATACCGAATTCCCAGCGGTACCGGGACACAGTATTTAAAAGTACCCTGACCGGTACCGCTTTTTTTGGTATATCTCGCGTTACCCGCAATTTTTACGTTGTAATTTATAATTTATCGCGATACTTCAGGTAATGCAAGACACCAGTACCGCTGGCAATTACCACAGAGTAATGTGTCCTGGTGCGGTACCGTGGCACTTTCTGCTCAACACTGAACCTTGCGAGTCCCTTTTGCAGCCGAGTTCAAAGGGCTCGCATTGTCGCCCATGGGCAAACACGCGAGTCTCGTACAACAAGTCCTCTTTGATCACTGGCGCCATGCAATAAATCTCTCAAGCATAAACGAATGCGTAGAATTCACATTGTCGCCCATGATCCAAAAACAGAATAACTTTACTTATGAAACCTAAGTTCTGATGTGTTGCAATCCAGCATCAAAATTTAAGCACAATTATATTTTCTGCAAGAACTTTAGTGATATAAATGTTTGTAGAATTATTGCACAGCAACAAATATTTATACATCATTTTAATCATTCGTTTGAGGAAAAGTGAACTAGTAGAGTAATAAACAGCTACAAATTGTAATTCACATTACAAGATTTGAGAACTTATTTGCTAAACAGGGAATTAAATTTGTCCATTGCCGTTTTTGCTTATACGTGCATTAATTCTTTACTTTCATCATCGATTATGTTTTCTTTTTTTGTTTCGAAGCAGTACTACTTGCTTGATTATCTCTTTGACCGAGCCTGCTTGGAAAAATCAACAAATATTTGACAAAACTTGTAGCTGACACTTTAAAAGTCCATTCCTAAATTCAATTATACAGAAATCTAATTAGTTGTGTTAGTTTCTGCATTTACACTCTCTTGATTAAGCTGCAAGCTTCCTTTAAAATAAAATAACAATGCCTAGAATTTATGTAATACTTTATTTTGTAAAATGTACTCACCCAAATGCATTTTGACGATGCGCAAACTCCAGTTCTGAGCTAATAGCAGTGGATGGCCAAAGATTGAGCTGTAAAAAATACCTAACAATGCAACTGCTTGCCAGGCATGACGACACACCATTATTCTTCCCACAATCCAACCTGATTGTTGCTTCCAGTACGAGTGGTATTTAGTAACCTTGGGTATACCCATTTTGAAATAAGAAAAATGATCACAAATTGAAACTATAATAGGTAGGAAAAGCATTTTTAATTTCAATACCAATAATTATGTGTTCCTAAAAGTACCGTGCAATGTTAGAACTGATGGGAAAAATCGCAGTGACACCCCCGATCTCTGGTGATATTGTTGCATAACGATTTTCCTCATAGTACTGTATTCTAATTGATTCTATCGATTGTATGGGCGATGGAAAGAAATGTAAAGTTAAATTCAAATTCAAATCTATTTTATTCAAAGTTTGACAAAAGTTATTATCTAAACTATGTCTTGCTTTTTCGTGTGTAAACGGCACTTTTTCGTGTGCAAATGACACATTTTCATGTGAAAACGGCACTTTTTCGTGTGGAAACTGCACTTTTTCGTGTGGAAACTGCACTTTTTCGTGTGCAAATGGCACTTTTTCGTGTGGAAATTTTGTTTCAACTTTGGATAATTTTTTTTTCTTTTACTTTAAACATTTCTTACCTTACTTTTTCTTTATTTTATTTTATTTTTGAAAAAAACTAAAAAGGGCTAAGAATATCGAAAAAAATCGAATTTCGATAAATCGATCACTCGATTTTTTTGTTTTCGGCGATAGGGGAATTCCCGTTTCGCCGAAAATCGTAATCCGGATTATAATTCGGCGAAACGGGATTCGGCGAAACGGGAAATCACCGCTTTGCAGCCTAACCCACTAAGCTAAAAAATCCTCTTCCTTTACTTTTTGAACGACTTCATTCAAACAAACAACACAAAGAAAACTCCTAAAACAACACTCATAAGCTAGTAAGTACTGATTTCTGCCAAAATTATTCAAAGTCAATAAAAAAAACTTAAATGAGTTATCAAAAGAACACTCAAAATTATTCAAATATTGGAACACTTTGAAAGAAAATTCCAAACATAAGACATAAACATAGAACATATTGTTAACTACGTAGTTTTCTAGTTCAAATACAAAAATAGCAAAACACTTTAAAATTAACACTATTAGTTAACCAGTTACCTAGTTAACTAATGAAAACAACAAAACTATTATAAAATCACATTATCGGTCTCCTAGTTACCTAGACAAACCACAACCTTAAAAGAACACTTAAACAATTAGAACATTTCAAAAGTCGTTAACACTTTTTAGGAGTACAGCTGAAATTATTGTCATCTATTTAACTATCAATTTCCATCCACTCCAAATAAAACATTTTAACATCATTCTCAAGTTATTGTGACATAGCACAAAAGAATACTCAACTGGTCGAGCAAAATCAATCAACAATTAAATCTTTCAAATTACTATAACGGAAAAGTTTTTCAAATTCATGATCGTAGTGATGATTATTACTTCAAACAATCCATTGTGTTGTGTTTTTCAAATATATTTTCTGCTTCAATCTGTGTCTTCAAAATTCATGTATTATATAGTGTTCACATGGAATCATAACACTATCCTAAGTACACTTGAAAACAATTGCCAATAATAAAAATTCCTAACACTAATTCCAAAAATGTTTAATAATAAAAAAACAACTCGAATGTTCTTGAGAACTCTTGCTAAATCTCAGGAAAATCATCCGATTTAATCAAAATTAATTTGATGTGGGCACCAAGCCTTTATTGTCTTCATTATCAGATCCTCTACCCTTACTGACTGCCCCATTTTCAGTAATACTGCAAGTATAAGGCACATTTTGGAGTCCTTTAAGAACATCATAAATCAATCTAACTAAAATACCAAATAAGCAAACTATAAAACCAATTACTCCTCCCAAAACTAAATTCCTGACCAAACTCGAGTCTATAGTTGACCTGGAGTCGTTGCTAACTGGGCTATTATTGCCAGAGCTGTCTCCACCATTAATCCATATCAAGCTGTCAGTTCTCAAACAAACAGGAGTACCAAAATCGCAAAATTCTTCCAAAACTAAATTACTGACCAAACT
This sequence comes from Strigamia transsilvanica, assembly GCA_034701245.1. Lineage (NCBI taxonomy): Eukaryota > Metazoa > Arthropoda > Chilopoda > Geophilomorpha > Linotaeniidae > Strigamia > Strigamia transsilvanica. Next base: position 16 of record JAQIXU010000822.1, on the reverse strand, counting down.
CGAGTCTTTAGTCAAC
>JAQIXU010000821.1:0-24530 GCA_034701245.1 Strigamia transsilvanica | reverse complement strand
GTTGTTTAAAATGCTGTTTAGTCTAAATCACTTTATGAATGCGCCTAACATAATATTAAACATTAAACATGACCTTCATCTTGTCAATCATAATAAAAAGCAACCGGTAACAAGACTGCAGCTGACTGATCATCTTGTATGAGTTGATGATGGGATTTCTTCCCCCCATAGCCTTTCAATTTTTTCATCATCCACTGATTGGTTGGACTTTGATTGCAAAGAAAATCTTTTTTTTTTTTAAATACGCAATCTTTCCGCTCTTTAATAACTATCTCTTGGTTCACCGTATTGCAGGCTTTCCTGCAGATGTTTTTATTCACAAATAAAATAAAATTCTATATATCAAACTATTTGCAACTTGGATTTGCTCCAAGAAAATTTCATAAGATAAAAAAGAAAAATTGATTAAAAGCAAAAGCAGAAGAAAAAAAAATCCTTCTTTTCCATCGTTGGATTAATCTTTAAAGAAAAAATTTGAATATGCTTTAAAAACATAGCTTCAATTCTTAAACTCATTCCAGCAGAAATATTGGCAACTTCAGCTGCAAAAAAGCCAAACGACTTAACATTTAGACAACTGTAAAAAAAAAAAAAAAAAGCAGCATCTTATTTAATTTGCTTCCAGACACAAACCATACAGACAAAAACTGCGACCAAAGACCATTGCCAATGAAGCCTGAAGCATTTGGCAACTTACCACAATCTACATTACAACAACGCCTCATGATGGACAAATTACAGGTGATAAACCAGCTTGCAAGCTCTATTCTGCCCGCCTCCAAAGTAATGCATGGAGCAGTCCAAAAACTGCTTAATCTCAGTCACCAGCCACTACCATTTGCACGCAACACAATGAAAAATGATTTCTCAAGAGACACCTTTCTCCCGCCTTTCAATGACGTCGTCAACCAACAAATTAAACGCAACTATCCTCCAGCGTCTCTCACAGCTTTTAATCTAGCTTTAATTCATTTATCACACGTCTATCCTGGGCCGCCATCAACCGAAAAGTTTAAAAAGTTCCACATACTAAAAGTTTGCTTCTAAGTAGCTTACCGCAAGTGCATTTTTTATGAACACCAAAATAAAGCTTTTGGTGGGAGTTCTTAGATACTTATTCCCAGCAGGCCCACCTAAAGAAGGGGATGGCCAATAGGACCACTTGGCCCAGCCCTCAGCACAAGAGGCCTCCCCAAAGTCCAGTGGATCTCAAGTTAGGACAAAAAACTGTAAGTGAATAATTAGCGTAATGTAAACTTAATACAATTTAAATAATGAATGGTAAACAATCTGTGCGTTGTGCATTTATCTTAAGGCTCTGCACAACTTTGAAAGCTCAATACCAGGGCCGCTTTATCCATTATGCAGAGTAGGCACAGTGCCTAGGGCCTACGAACCTTTTGGGGCCTACGAACCTTTCATGGCCTACTAAAGTTTTAGGACCTACAATATTTCACTTGAAAAACGAATATGTAGAATAATAGAATATTAAAAATTGAATGAAAGATCCAAAATAAGAAAAAACAGAGACCTCTAGTAACAAAAGTACCCATCTCCGAATACGGTTTTGATTTTACCAACTAACAATTTTAATGAACCAATTTTATTACAACACGTACAAACATTTGATCCGTTGTCGCGGGGCCCCTAAAAGGCGTGGGGCCCACAGGCCGGTACCTACTCTGCCTACTTGTTAATCCGGCACTGGGTAAGAGGTAATAAATGGAGTGTCCACTCCAAACCACCTTTTTGTTTCCCCAATATTCGCGTCTTATGACGCCACCGTTTGTAGCGTCCCTACTGGTTAGTTTGCAAACACCCACTATTCAATAAACACTTATGTTAACACCAGTCGTGCTGACTGGTTGTGTTCCTTCCATACGCACAGTAGTCTCTCGCTTATCCGATATAAACGGGCCGGCAGAACGTCGGATAAGCGAAAATGAGCAATACATTAACATAACATATACCACAAACGAGAAAGCAAAGCACGAACCCAAATAAATAAATAAAACAATAAGAAGTAAAAAGTAAAAAGAAACCCGGTAAGATACAGTGGGGAATAGAAAGACTGGATATATTTGTATGTGACAACATTGGCTGATGTCAAGAGCTTTCTAATGCTGGATTGAAAATCAAAATCAATTGGGTGCTTTACGCCATTTATCCGATGATCGACGACCCTTTCATAGACTTATATCACACAATCTGGAATATACAGCAACAGTAATCCTTTTTTCTTATTAATAAACTAGTTGATATTCTTCAAGTGTGGATATAGGTGCCACTCTTTCTTAGTCTTGTCAGGTTGGTTACATTAGCATTTTTTTGAAGAAAAAAAAAATATTTTTTCCTGCTTTACTTTAGTCAAAACTTCCATTTCATGAGTTAAAAATGACAAATGGTTCCACCAAAAAAAAATCCTAGAATAATTTCACAGATGCAGAAAAATGATGTTTCTATCAAAACTCGAGTCTGCATGAATTTAAACGTAATTCAACTTCACGAGTCAGAATTTCCTAGTATTTGTTTAATACTTTTAATTTGCAGACGTCATTTTTAATAATTTCTCACTGCAGCAATATCCTAGAATTAAAACGGCATAATTACAAACACACTTTGCCATTTTACAACTCCGAACTTATTAAATTCTTTAGGATAATATAGCTGAAACTTGCATTCTACACTGTCTACGTACCACAAACTTAAAAAAAAAAACAAGGAAAACAAAAAAAAAAAGCAAACTCACTGTGAGAAAGTGTAATTAACACCCTCGAGGATAGGTAATCAGTGACCATACATTTTTTCCCTTGTTCGCAATCAAGCCAACCGGACATTCAATCGTTTTTTTTTATAGACATAACTCCCTCTACCTATTGCACCTGAGCTTCTTACACGTCTACAAATCTTCATGGCTGATTTCAAGTGTATAAATAGTGGTTTTGAAGCTCAAGGCCTGTTTGGTATTCTACTTAGAAGATGATGACCAGACTCCTCGCTGCTCGGGTCTTGGCTCTCGGCCCCAAAAAACCGATGAGCCGCAAAGTGATGATACAGCTCCGGCTCCTGAGAAAAGGCTATACTCACTATAATGAAATGTTTTATTCCGCTCGGTTCCTATCTTCTTTTCACAACAATTTCTTCCTTGTTCTTTTAAAAAGGTCATTTTTTTCCCCAGGCGTGACGTGACTTACACAGTTGTCACGTAACGATTTATTTATATTACTTTTATTTTTATTTAGATAGTCCTAAACATTGTACATTTTCGTGCTTTCAAGCCCAATAGAACAAGAAATTGGGATTTAAATAAGTAAAAAGGAGGAGAAATTGCTTTTCATTTTAAATGAACAAAGTATATCAGGTAAACAACGTTATATTACTGTAGCATTTTACCACACCATTTTGTAAATAAAGCAGTGTATTCTTGGTAAATATCCAAAGTTCTGATTAAGAGCATTAAAGAGTACCGAATGTGGTCTCATTGAGCGCGGGATGCCAATTAACGTAACTGACTTTATTCCACAGTCCAAAATTCCAAAACTAAGTTTGTGACACAGAGTTGGGAATTGCTTGCTTCCACCCAGTTATAAATGCAATTTTTCTTATCCTAATCTTAGGTCTCATCTTTTTCTTTCATCGATCGCACCCATGTTATTGGCATATTTACATTAATCAAATGGGCAAATAACGATGTAAGCATTAATCGTAGGATGTGTTTCCACCAAACTTGACAGAAATAACTGCACAAAGATTATCATCTTCACCGACAAAATTCACATAATTCTTAGTGAATTCCTCGCCAGGATTGTCGTAGCAGTACACCAAGTAAATTTGATATAATGTCTTGTTCGAGTGCCATGTTTATAAGTCAAAACAGAGAAAATGTAAGGAATTGGTGTCTACAAAAATAAAATTTTATTTTCATGTGTCCAGTGAAACCCTTAGTAGCAAATGAACATTTCCAACAAGCGCTTGGCTGTTAGCTCCAATTTTATAACATCTCGCTACCACCCGCATGTCATCCATAGACTGACTATCCAATGCACTGATTTGAAGGTTGGATGTTTTGGAAGGAAACCCTTGGGAAGTGAGTACTTAAATTCAACTGAAAAGTCAAATTCCATGTTAACGGTTTGTCAGTCTGGACAGAACATTGATTGGCTGGAATGGTTGCAGCAGCTGTGGCCACATGTTTATTACAGGCAGCTAAAAATAAAATTTAAATAATCTAATTTTTGATTTTTGAAGGGAGTTATGGAGCATAGAGCACGATGTCATTAGTAAGAAATGTCGCTCGTTAAAATTATAAACAGACCACACAAAATATTCATTCGAAATTCTGAGAATTTAAAATGGATGTTATATAGTTATGGGTTGTGGACGGGGTAGGATTAAGTACGCATTAAATTAATGGTGCTTGCTGTTTCCAAAAAGTGGAATCCGGCTGTCCAAGATGTCCATGAACCCAAATTCAATTGAATTACACTTGAATTTAATTGAATTTAACCTCAATTCATTGAATTACACCTAAAGTCAATTGAATTAGACCTAAATTCAATTGAATTAGACCTAAATTCAATTGAATTAGACCTAAATTTAATTGAATTAGACCTAAATTCAATTGAATTAAGACCTAAATTCAATTGAATTACACCTAAATCCAATTGAATACCACCTAAATCCAATTGAATTACACCTAAATCCAATTGAATTACACCTAAATCCAATTGAATTACACTTAAATCCAGTTGAATTACACTTAAATCCAATTGAATTACACCTAAATCCAATTGAATTACACCTAAATTCAATCGAATTACACTTAAATCCAATTAAATTACGCGTAGATTCAATTGAATTACACGTAGATTCAATTAATTACAACTGCAGTTTACTCCTAGTGTCCTAATGTCACAATCAAACTGAAAAATCTGTGTTGCACACAACAGATGCACGATTTTTAGAAAAAATAACAGATGCAATAAACAATTTTAGACTTTTGTGTTCTCATGATTTAGTGTTTAATTTTGGCATCAAGTTATTGGGTGCAGACTGTTGGTAGATTCTTCTCGTCTGTGTTGAAAGACAATAGAAAAATAAAAATATTTAAAGAGTTCTACAAAGGTATAATTTCCAAACTTACACATAAAATTCCCAGTTATTCTAAACATACTCCTAAATTTGCTGTTGCTTTGTTAGCTTCGTTCGACCTAAACAGATCCCTACACGAACAAACGCACAAGAATAAACGAATAAAATATAACAAATAAAATAAAAATTGTCATGGCAACGATAAAAAAATAAGAGCACGAACAAAATGTCAATTTTTGTATGTGATTCTTTTCAGATCTAAAACGTCCATTTACTTTGATCCTCAATAGCTGAAAGAAAGAGATCGCCAGCCCTCCTACCCTTAGCGGATCACGGAGCGATTTCTTGGTATTTGCTATTGACACAATGGATCTCGCTACGAAAACTCTGGGTTTATATTAGTTTCCACATTTTATCGTGATTGTACTCCCACAATACTGAATTCTACATTTCCTGTATTTTCCACTTGGATTTTTTTGTGTACGCCAACTTTTTCACCAAAAACCAGAATTTTACACATTTTCCCTGTGTTTTGTATGCTTTTTTATATTAAAAAATAATAAATCCACTGCATTAATGATGACTTTCTGATTTGAAACATGTTTTTTTTTTTCTTTCTTTTATTGGATGAAATAAAATCAAGAAAAGGAAAAGACACTAGGCGCATTCATAATTCAAATTTAACATGTAAAATCATACATTTAGACTAGTTTAAAAAATTTAATCAAGTTTAAATTACTTTATGAATACGCCTACTGTAAATGTAACCTGAAAACTCCCTCTCGCGAGCCCGAATTAATACAGTTAACCAGAAACGTAAACGTTGCTAGGTAAAAATCCATTTGCAAAAATATTTTTTTGGGTTTCATCAATTTGCCTTTTCAGAACCTTTTGTGCAACAACAAACTCACATGAGTAAACAACCTATATTATTTCATATAAATAAGAAATACATTCATTCGCAAAGCACTGCAGGAAAGCACTTAATCAACTGCAGATTTTTAAAAGGTTTTTTAATGTTTCTAATTGAAATTAAACATACATATCATTCATGAGAAATGCTTAACTTCTATTTCTTACATACACAGCAGAATATGACATTCAAGCATCGTACGGTGTACATAAATCATACTGTACATAAATGGTAATAGTTGAGCAAAAACATATGACGCAAGAGATTTCAATTTTTCAGAATGCTCTCCGCCCTTTAATCTATAAAATGTATACATAAAATCAATTTTTTATGACTGCTCTAAGTAAACTTGGTTAACCTGTTCATACACCCAAATTGCGACATAAAACTTTTATTACTTTTTTAACTTTTTCAAACTCGCCAAGATTTCCTCCTCCCCAAACTCTGCAACAACTAGCCTCGTTTTGGAAGCATCTGCTTCTTTTCATCTCAGTTAAAATCAAACTCGCGCAATAGGTCTCTAGAGTTTTCTTCCTCAAATAAAAAGTAGAAAAAAAATCCACGTGAAATGGAAAGAAGAAGGAAAAAAAGTATTCAATCTAAAAGTATATACAGTTGCCCAAGTGGGGGAGTCGTAATTGCTACTGGGATCTCCCAAGACCCCATAACAAAAAGGTTTAGACGAATAACTTCATTCCTCTTACCTCATAGCCTCAAGTATAAAAAAAAATTGCTTTATTTCTTTTCAACAAGTAACCTGCTTTGAACTTTATGACTGATTGCTTCAATTTCCTGCTGAAAGGGGTCCCGTCAACACCCCCACCCCTCTGCTTTTTTCGATTTTTGTTTACATTATAAAACTAGGAAGGAAATGATATTTTATTTTTTACCTAGATTAGGAGATTAAAGAGCCAATCTTCTGTATACATATTAAAATATGAAAATTGCGAGATTAGATTTCGGATTTGTTTCTGTCAAAATACCCGCAACAGTGTCGCCATCTATGTTCCGAAATTCCAGTTAAACGTGTCGTGATATTTTTTTTTGAAGTAAAATATGCAATGATGGGAAACAAAACACAGATTGCTTAATTTAGTATTTAATCTTTGATTAAATCATCACCACACGTAGGAGCGGATTTATAGGTTTTCATAGTTCTCGGAGGAGAAGGGCCCCATGCAGCTGCAGGGCCCCTCAAATCCCCTTCCCCTTCCCCCTCAAATATAAAGAGGTAACAACTAACATGATCTCAATGCTTTCCAGGGGTGGCTTACTTGACAAGCTTTCCTGACTTTGCTGTTTTTGGACCGATAATAATATTTGAATCGATATGGTTTTCGCGCGCACTAAACTACGGTAACCGCGACTATGACGTCATCAATGTTGTGCGATATTTTGATTTTCAGAATCCTCCGAATCTGATCCAATTCCAAATAATGTTGTATATTTCAGAGACCTGAATCTTTCCCCATGCGAATCATACGATATGTCATTATTCAAACTACTACAAAATTAGCAATTTGGCTGATTGCAGCCAAGTTGAGGCTTCCGTAGTCTCCTTTACCTAAAAAAAAAAAGAAAAAAAGTCGAAGACGAGTTGAAGCTTGTAGTGTGGCGCCAATCAAGTACTGGTGACAAAAATCAAAAGCAAAAGTAAGGAATTTCTGTTTCACACAAATTTCACAATTTCCCTGACTTTATTTTAAAAAAATACTAAGTATAAGTATTTTAAATAAACTATGCTTATGATTCCATTTTATGGTATTATTAGTTAATTATATTTTAAGTTTATTGTTCTATGGGCCATGGCTTTCCGCAATGACACCCCAGCCAAAAATCGAATCTTTCCTGCATACATACTGTAGACGAAGTAAACAAAAACACCTTGCAATGTAAAACAAATTAAACTCTTATCAGTTAAAACTTAAACTACTTCGCACATCATTGTTGCTGTGCAATTGTCAGCGCTTCGTGCGTTAAAAGTCGTAACTACAAATCAAAGTGCTTTTGCCGTCAGACTGGATCAGTGAGCATATCTGCATCTCCAGTTGGAACAAAAAATGTGAAACAAAAAACAATTTTACATTATTTAAATTTTATAATATGCAAATGCCGGTTCGTAGCAAAAACTCCGAAGTTTTTGGGTTGTTTTTTGCTTATTTTTTTAACATTATAAAAAAAAAAGCTAAACAACAAACTAAAATGCAATAATTAGATGAAAATAAAATGCGGTTTAAATTTGAAAACGAGTTTGTGTTTTTCCAAACTCAATAAATTGAATCATTTTATTTTTTCATACTAACGCACTTCAAACGCGCCTTCCATAAAACAATTACGAAATTTTCATTTTTGGCTGACTCAATCTACATACTACAACGTGCCCAGTCTTTATAGTTTCAAGTATCCGTCAACTAATAGCTTTATTCAAGTCATTATTCGCCGCAATTTTTAAATACGAAAAAGAAATCAATACAACACATTAAGGCATTGATTATGCGCATACTTTCAGCTGTTCATATCGACTAAACAAAGTTTAACAGGTCTAACGAATTCCCACTTTTACCATCACACATCTTGCATTTCAAACGCCTGGGCTCACGTGAAAAAAACAACTTAATCTAACCAATATTTAATCCTTGACTTTTACGAGATAATGTGCAAATTCAATTGAATAATAGTGTAGTAATAGAGTAGTTTAAGATTATATAACCTATTAATATTCATTACTCTACAAAAGCATTAAGGATCTTTATAATGATTGCTGTCCCCGGTGTGTCAATTATAATCGGCCATTTGTCTTGTGTCTAAAGTAATAAAAGTGACAAATCGCAGCTACAATAAAGTGATGGTCATTACTTAGAAATGTCAAATTACGAAAACATCAATTATAAAATATATTTTTTTAAAAATTGCTTTAATTTTCTTTTTCGTTCCGCCTTTCCACTGTAATTCGTATTCCACATTACAATGAATGCTGGCTGACCAATCAATAAAAGAACAGTTTTTCGAAATTTTATTCCATCAAATTTGTAATAACCCCTAAAAAGAGCAAAAAATATTGTACAATGGTGACATCTCATTATTATTTTGTCAAAATAAAATACTACAAAAAAAAAAAAAAAAAAAAAAAAAATTCAATTTAATTTTGCTGCATCACGAAATGTTCTTCATCATTACATCATTGAGAGTAAAGGTACAAATTAACACGCACAAAAACTATTTCAAAACAAAATCGTAAAAAAAAAATTATCAAAAAAAAAAAAAACTTTTAATGAGAAAGGAAAATTTAATTCCAAAAATTATTTCTGTCAGTGTAGTCAATGATTGTGATTTTTATAAATCAGTGATGAATAGCTACAGTAACGCGCAATTGATTTTCAATGATGTCATTTTTTATTTGCCAACTAGGTGTGCAACGTCTAAATTGGACACAACACTGGTGACAAAAAATGTGACAATTATCATTAGTTCTCTGACAAACTCTTCTCTCCGAATGATCATAAAGCAATGTTGATTAGATTACTCATAAAAAATTAATTCAATCATTATGATCGTGCAAATTTAATATTTTATTCGTGATCAAAACAAGTTTTGCACCTTAACAGCACTATATCATACTTTAAAAATTACAAAAAAAGTTTAATTTATTTTGTGCGAGATGCACGACATAAAAAGATAATTTGTTTGCTTGGGAGATTGCTTTACTAAAACGTATATTCAGTTATTCTATTTATTCTTTTCATAAATTCTAAAAATCTACAAACACAACAGTTTTTAAATTAGGAATTTTTCGAATTTTTCCATCAAAAATTTTAAATTCTTTTTGAAATTCCAAATAAATTACATATCAAGCATGAAATTCCATCTTTATTAAGTGTTTGTAAACTTTTAAATTTTTAAAAAATCTTTTTACTTGATGCAAAGTTTACATCAGAAGTGAACAACACAAACCTCCAAGGCACCAAATTGAGGCCTCCGTTCTCACAATATTGACGTTTAATAATTCACACAGACAAAAATAAACAAACTTAGAATAAATAAATTTACTTTTCAATCTTAAGCAAAACAATCTTAAATTTATGAGAAAACCCACGCTCACAAGACAGGCATCTTCGATCTGAATTTAATATTCAATAGAATAGTTGCTCTGTTCCCCTTTAACCCATAAAACACTTTGTAAACTCATTTTCAAACTTTACGTCTTTATACCACGTCTCGTTCAACACATCTGGAGCAATACTGAAAACATTTTTAGTGACTTTAATAAATGTTTAATAAAGAAAATACAGCAAAAACATGTTGCTTTATTTTCATTTTGTTGGGCTAATTCATAGAGGCGGTGGCCTCTATGAATTAGCTTACTCGTGGAATCATCCGATTCCACGAGTAAGACTTGCTAATCGTCTGTACTTTTTTTTTTATCAACTCATATATAACTTGTAACTGTGTAATACTTTTGAGTGGGGGACTGGTGTATATCATTTCTCGATCTATACACTTCGCGGAGTCCCTGGTGATGGGTCCTGGAGCACAGTTTGAGTAAAGACGCTGTACCAATGACTAGTGTGTTTGTTACATGTCAACCACATTACTACTATAAATCACCAACAACGACCATAAGAACAACAACAACAACAACAATAAACACTGCCAAACTCTCTCTTTTTTTTTTTTTTAAAAAACTCCAAAAAACAGTCAGGATATATAATTGTTGATTTCCTCAACACAAAATTCTCCTGTTTTGCAATTACCAGTGGCAACTGATCCATAGTATCACGAACATAAACGAGTTGATAACAGGTGCATGCTCCCAACTTTTTCAAGAAAAACAATTCGCTGTTAACTATTGATAAAGGGCTGCTCGAATTGTATTAATTCTAGTGTACGGGTTTGCTGCCTATGTAGTGGTGTACACCTTGTCAAGCATGCATTCTTAATATAGTTGTTCGAGCCCACCAATGACTGAATCAGACCCATAACTAAGATCCAGGACCATTATCATTTTCTATCATGACAGTTAGATGTACTCAACACTCATGTCAAGACAAATAGATCTCTTTATCACAATCTAAGTGTCACCAACAATATTTCATCCAGTGCAATAGAAAGGACAATATGCGCGTTCAAAGTTTGTTTAAATTGTTTTTGGTATTTCTGTAAACAGCAAAAACAGATGCAAAAAAACATGTGTATGGAGAGATATCGTTTTTGGCCTGTTTATGTAGTCTTTGGGTCTCATGCCTAGTCAAAACTTCCTTCATCCTCACCCAACCAATGAATTATGGTCCACTTATTTGAACACAATTATGCATCACTTCCAGTCTAGGAGATGTATGCTTCGCCTGAAATCATTATGACTTTCGTGCAGCCATTTTGAATATGGTTGTAAAAACCAAAACCCGACATAAACCCACTTCAAAAAACGTCTTGGTGATGGTTTATGGCTGTTTTTGGGGACCATTCAGTCTATAGAAACTCCATACTTAACCGACAAGTACTATATTTATTGCACAACATCTCTGATCACACGACTACTTAAATTCTTGTCCAATTAACGTGATGCCAGATTTCCCCGAGGATCTCCCCCCTTTGTCCACTCCACTGAGACATTACTGGAATTTAACAGGTGTCACCTGATTAAAAGGATCCTCTTAGTCAGGTGACACCTGTTCAATTTTTTAAGGCTAAACCCATGGTGGAAAAGCTGTCTAAAACTTCAAAGTTCACTCGCGTGCGTTGTGTCTGGAATTAGAAAACATAAAACAAAGTATCGTTTTATCCTCAGTGCTTATATAGAACGTAATTTGATTATCATTTACTATCGTGATTTATTTAAATTTTTTTATGCGCCAATAAACAACAATAAATTCCTCGTTCAAAAACAATATTATCGCCTTATTATCATGCCAACGATGAACAAGAAAAAACGCGTGCGTTGCATTCATTGTGTCCCCTTTTATAACATCTATTGGAATCGCATACCCCTTCCCTTTTTCATTCTCGTGGGTCTTCATTACAAATTCCGAGCATACCATCCATTACGTTATGCCTTTGCAATGCACATAACCCGAAGGGTTTGCCAGCTCCAAATTCTCTTTTGTGATTGGAAACAGCTCATGTTATTGGTTGACCCATTTTTCCCTTATAAAACATAACTGCCTTCTCTTCCGACATAATAGCATGATGCAGTGAAGGCACAGCCATTAACTCTCTTAGATCCACCTAGTAAATCATCATCATCGACATGAAAAAGTTAATTTCATTTTCGAATTTGCAGCATCAAACCAATTGGCAGACAATAGAATAGACGAAGCCATTTTTGCACATTCAAAATCACAATTCGACGTTTTTGCTTTCTACATCATTTCGTTCCAAATTGCCTTGGTATAAGCTTTAAAAAAAATTGTAAAGTACAATCTTTTTTTATTGCTTTTAATATGTGCACAATGCAAAACAAAGTCCATAAAAGCAATTGATTTTTAAGCATCGCAGGCAACGTGATATAACCAATAAAATCGCATGCAAAATTGGATGAAATTAAAAATTTATTTTATTTCTTTATTTCTGAATTGATTTTTTTTATGAACCAAAATATGAGAAAAATTTACTCAAAAAATGAATATCTAAAAAAATTTGTTATTTTTTTCTTTTTCTTTTTAAATTCAATTCTTTAACTCTTATTGCGGATGATCAAACAAGATACCCTAAATTCTCCAGAAAAATATTTTCAAAAACTCAAAAAGATGAACTTTCTTTCTTTGGCGTTTTCAATGCCCCTTTCAACGTCTTATTTTTTTTTTAAACTGAAAAAAGAAATTTTATTTTACATGGCTGGTCCAGAAAAAAAATTGGATTTGTCTGGGTTTGCTTAATCAACTAGAAAACTTAGTTTATTTTACATGGCTGGTCCAGACAAAAAAATTGGATTTGTCTGGGTTTGCTTAATCAACTAGAAAACTTAGCCATTAGACCAATAAAAAATTAAATTTGCCCCATTTCGTTTAATATTCGTTCCCTTTTACGTGGTCTTTTATTTATTTATTTATTTCCGTGTACACAACCATAAAAATCCTTTTCACAACATTTACGAGATTTTTATTCGAAAGTCCCGTCACCTGCTGTAATATTGATATAGGACTATAAATATAAAAAAAAAAAACTTTAAAAACAATAAAATAGCTAATAGCCTATACTTTAAAACGGGAACGAACATGGCGCACATTCGTCCTAACTGAACTGACTTTCCGTCACAAGTTTATAAACTTGCTTTGCTTCAAACAAAAGTGATAAATACCATCGGATATTATAGTGGGAACAAATCAAACAACGAACGCACGTTATAAGTAGTTTCGTTACAATTGATTTACATATTGAACAAGATGCACCAGGTGGCGCTAATACAAAAGTCATCATAAACTCTCACAATAAAAATCCATTCCCCAACATTGTTGTGACCTATATTGTAAACGCGGCTTTTTCTTGTCTTTTTTGGGCTTTTTCAGACCCGGTAATGGGTTTTGCCATGTGGGGTGATAAGAGCCCAGGTTCTGTCTATTACTGATTAGGTTAAATAGTGAGTTCCAGTGAAACCAAATCAAATCTTCGTACTAAAAAAGTGTGTGATCAATCATCCACCTCCTGAGAAACCACGCAAAACCAAAAAAGCGATCGAGATGGCCGAGTTTGATATTTTGCTGGACACCAGCTCAAATCACTCACAGAAGCAACCCGCGTTCATTAAGTTTAACCAAAACTTTATTTACTTCGTGTTCAACTTCAACTTCTATTCCCAAGGGCACGTGACAATCCATTCTGGCACCAAGAGGATTTCCATCCAAATTCGGCGGTCGTGTGTGCAGAATTCACTAAGAAAACTAAGTAATCGAAGCCATCAAGATTCGCAATATCGAGTTAAGAACAATTAACAAATAGACGAATCAGGGATGATTAAGCTTAGATTTAATCCAATCAGCCAGAACACGAAAACGTATGGGAATGCACACCTCAATATTTTCCCTTCTTAGCACTCGAAACTTAAAGTAGAGAGCAAATAAAAGAATTAAACATTCATCTCGCTTCATCATTTTTATAATTGATTTCACAAATTCAAGTGTCAATTCAATTACCTAAATGCATCGCCTTCCATCCCTTAGTTCACCATAAATTTCATGCGCGCACATCAATAATTGCATGCGCAATCTCTCGAAAAACATGCAAGCTTTTAAGCCTAAGCTGCGGTTTTGTTTACAGATTTAAAACTTTAATTAAATATTCATCAGCAGCACTGCATAAAAAGAAATATTTTCTTTATAAATTAAAAAATTATTTTTGAAAAAAAAAAATATGGCGGCAAGTGCGAAGCAATCATGGCACTCATTGGGAGATAATGCGATTACGAGAAATGACAAGTTGTACACTTAAATGTCATGATTTTTTTATTTTTTTATTTTTGCTTCTTCAATTTTCCACTTTATTCCTTTATTTGTGCCTTAATGCTCAACTCATTCTGCGTGAATTTAATTTTCACCTTTTCATTCATTGTTTTTAAAACGTTAGGCAAAGATATGAGTAAAGTGCACTTGAAATAGAAAAGAAACATTTCTTTTCATTGCTTATCAGTGTAATGTTGTTTTGTATCATCTAACTATATGGGAAAAGACATCTTAACATTAAATAAATGTTAACTGTTGACTCATGACTATAAATTGGGCGTTTTTAGGCAATTTGAATCCATTTAATTCAACACATTAAAAAATTTAATGAAAAATAAAAAATATTTTGTCTTCAAATTAAAATTGTAATCCAAACAAACATTTAAAAAAAAAATTGTTTTCAATTAAAATAATCCCCAAGTGTCTAATTTCTCTTCATATCATCTTTCATTTAATTTTCTAGAATTTTTTCAATTTAAATATCCTGTTCCAAACACAACACAACCTTTAAAAACAATTATAAACACCTTAGAAAAGAAAGAAACTATTAAAAACCGAATAAGGAATGGAAAATATAGAATGAACTAAGGACCCGCTGCACATTTCTGCATTACACATGGCTTTTATTGATCAGAAGTCAGTTGCTATTTTTAGAAACATCTTCCCAACTTAACCCTCGGAAATAAAAAAAAATAAGAAAAAAGGAAAACAGGCACAGTTGAGTCAATGGGGGGTGTCCAAACCAAAAAAAAAAGAAGCAAAGGAACAGAAAAAGCACACAAATTTCCTACTAAATAGTACATTTGCAAGCAAATATCTCTTGCCTTCTCCACTTCATTAACTGTAATATTAAGCTACAGAGATTTAGGCATTAACTAATTTACTCTCCTAATTAACAGACTCAGCCAACCAACTGACCAATATCCCACTAAAGTCCACTTATTGTGCACTCCACAGCGTGTCATCGACCAAAAAAATGTGATTTAAACGTATGCGCTCCACATTTTATCTCCACCCTTGACACTAAAAATCAACAGTTGACTGTTGACATTTGTCCACACTTCGTTAATCTATTAACGCTTTTACAATTTCACCGGAAATCCTTGCTAGATACTGATAATGACGATATTGCACATGATATTTTGCCATACATACTTGGAAGGGAAGGAGGAAGGAAGGCAGAGCACAAGAGAAGAGAACGTTAACATTTAGAGAAAAATCTTTTTTTTTAAATCAAAAGGTTTTATTTTGATAACAGAAAACATTGCCCTCTTTAAGATTCATAAGTGTGTGAGTATTACAATAGGCCCATTCGAAAGGTCATTTTACACTAAACAGCATTTTTAACAAGATATTAAAATTGCTTTGCCAAGGGTTGCCTTGATCTAACTTCATAAATATAAATAGTTTTGTGTGATATTGGTTTGCAAATTTTGTAAAATGTATCATGAAATGTATTCCACAACATTATTATTTATCAAATGTAAATGCATTGTCAAAATACATTTAATAAATACATTATTTAATACAAGAATAACATATACGTATATGGGTATCAACAAAGGCAGAACGATACCTACCACAAACAGCTGTTAAGACACGACAAATAGAAACTTAGCAGGATGGAGTTGTCACTCAAATCAAAAACTGAAGTCATAACAGCCTCAGATGAACGATACAGGAACGACCCAACCAAAAAAAAAACGAAAACCACAACACAAAAAAAAAAAAAACAAGTGTTGACAAATATCCAAATTGAAAAGAGTCCAGATGAATGAGCTGCAACCCCTATAACTCCATGTTTTCAGATAAAAATAATATTTTCCATCAAAGTCCAAGTTTTGTGTAAATTTCTAATTAGTGCAGCACAAACAAAAGAAATACAAATATTTACAAGTAAAGCCAGGTATAGCCTCTCATTATCACATCAAACAGCCTCAATCGAAAGAAACCTAAGACCGGCACTCAAACCACAGGTCCTATGTTTACCTGACAGAAGCACCAACCTCAATTAAAGCAACCTGTCTGTTACTCTAACACAAGAAAAACATTTCAGTGAAAAAAAGGTTTGTTCATTTTCTCAACTTTTCTTTCTTTGTTTGCCGTCGATCCGTTGATAAGTCTTGGCTAGCAGTAAAACTGTAACTGCACCTGCCAGCAAACAGGGCCCGTAGTTGCAGTTCGATTCCCGATATGGACCGTCAGCCGAGTTGCAAATGGATGTAAATTCAGAGTCAAGTTTTTAGTAAATAATACTCATTTCCAAATTTAACAACTTTTTAAACAGAAAAAAATAATTTTTTTATTTTTATACTTCACATCTTAACAATTTATTCTCAAACTCTTATTCAAATTTACCACTAATCAATTCCCATCGTCAACATCAAGTGCCATTACGATATTCAATTACCAAAGACAGATTCAACATTACTAAAATATAGCCAGCAATGCTGGAACATGGGGATTTGTTGGCAGCTTAAATTATTTGTATTCAATCACCTAAGATACTGTAGCACCGTGAAAACTAATTACCCATGCATACCACGTCACAGTCTATTGCCATAGCAACCAGACGAGAAAGCAAAAGTGTAGGGCTATCGAGCAAACTCAGCAAAGCAAACCTGGAAATCACAGCAACCGTGGGACACCGGGATCATTTCCCACGATGCACTTTTGATCCAATATTGAAGGGAAATGGAAAAAAGATATAAAAAAAACTAAAAAAAAAACTAGATAGTCATATGGGAGCATTAATTCAGAAAAAAAAGGTTGAAAAGAGCGTGTGCAAACTCGCCGTGTTGCCTTAACGGGTTGCGCACGTGCATTCCTCAGTAATAGTAAATCAATGCGTTTGATCACGTGACCGAGAAGAAATGGGTCTTCGAAGCTAGAGGGGCGAACCATCTGTCGTCCTACCTTAACATGCAAATCACCTGCATCCATTCAAAGAAATGGAGGGAACGAAAACGATGACAAGTGTGCACAAAAATTCAATTCCCAACACCGTGAAATTCGAACTAAACTTAACACAAGTAAATGTTTGTTTTCTTTCCACCCGTACAAGAGGTCGATGGTCGAAGAGAGAAAGTAGTAAAGTAAAGGGAGGTGGGAAAGAAGTGTGTACAAGTGCGAGAGGAGGTCCTCTTAGATTGAGAAAGAGACTGTGGGGGCAGAGTTGTGAGAAGGAGGTCACGGATCAATAAGACAGTGGATTCTCACCGCCTTTGGACACATTCCGGTATATGCAGAGCCAAGTCGCGAGAGTTCGGTGGCTCAGTCTGGTGACAAACACAGACTCTTAAACCGCATCGACATCGTGCCCCCTGCAGCTACTCCTCCCAACAGATCCAATTTGACCTGACGGTCAATTCGATCAAACGTCACCCGTCCGTCAAACTCGAATTTGAATCGCTTTTTTCTCTCCGGCAAATGCGAATAAATCGAGCAACCACTTGAAATCAACCGATCAACACAAAAACCAATAACTAATGTCCATCTTGTAGCGTTCTTGTAGATTGTTGAAATCAAGAATAAAAGTGCATGGCAAATACACATTTTACACTTTTTCATTACACTACTTATAATATAAAAATATAAAAATCATCCGTGTCTCACGCCATTTTGATTCCGTTTCACGCGCATCTCTCAAACTTTCTTTATAAAATGCCACCACTTAAATTCTTAAACCCGAAGAAAAATAATCATCATAAGCTTTAATGCTCTTAACTGAACATCCTATAGTCGGCAGCCCCCACAATGCCCGACAATAAGGACTTCAGCCCTCATCTACAATGTTAAACCAATGGGGATAATAAAACCCCTTTTGCATCGCTTGGTTAACCCATAATTCTTATTATAATTTGTACCCCCGCTTATCTATTCAAGACCGCACTCAAAAAACTGGCAAATCCGGCCTCAGCTTTATGATATCGCACCATTAATCCAAAATTCTATAAACCAAAACACGATAAATGAAACGACCATATCAAATAATTAATTGGGCATTTTAAACATTCCAAATTAACTGGAATGCGCAATCGTTCGCTCATGCCCGTTCCGAATTAAATCGCGTCCATGTCCTTCACACCCTTCCCTCACCACTCCCATCCCCCACCCGAAAGAAATCACACGCCTCCAACACCCTCTAGTGGGACGCGCAACCGGAAGCCTCCCCGATCAATACCATCTTGCCAACGCGCGCCCTCTGCAGTCGGCGTTCGACGCTCGCGGAGACCCCCAGCCCAGCTCGTGCCCGGATGGCGGCATCTGGCTGCCGACCATCGAGGCGGCAACTGGCCGCCTCTAATCGCGCCCTCTGCCGGGGACCGGTGGCCTAGAGTGCCATGAGACTGACGTGTGCCCTGTCGGGGCTCCTCGTCTGCTCCTGGGTCCTCATAGTGGCGACAGCAATACCCAAAATGGAGGTGTACATCGCGGGATTCTTTCCGTTCGGTCACCCGCAAGGAATAGGACTCGGTGTACTGCCGGCCGTCGAACTGGCCCTCCAACACATCAACGACGACCCCAGGATCCTCACCAATCACCACCTGGGAATTTATTACAACAACACCAAGGTAAGAGGTCGCCGGTCACTTTGCTCGCATGTCGATTCCCGCTTTGGAAATTTTTATTTTTATTTACTTTTCAAACGGAAACTGTCGTCATAGAGAGCAACTTCGATTTTTCGACTCTTGAATGACAAGGAGTTTCTTTCTAGCGTTCACTTTCACATAACTACTGGCGTATGGGGTGCTTGTTGGTAATTAACGATCCGTTTCACCCCAGCACGGCTCTAAACTTGCAACTGACCTCAGAGGTACTGATCAACAAGTTCTGGGCTGTTAGACCTCCCCTCGTTGCCCGATCCTACAAAGCCGTGCGTTTCCATAACTGACCCATGACCACTCACGCATCCCATTGGTGGGTTCCATACACGCACATTCATATTGATCACTTTATTGTTGACTTTAAGAAGAATTCAATGAAAAGTGTACTCTAAATATCTCCCAGGAATGGTAAATATAACTGTATAAACATGAATTAGCACCGATGGGCGATAAATCGAATTCTGACCTTAAAAAAAATTCAATAATACAAAGATTTCCACATTTTTCTTCGATTTTATTTTTCTTTAAAATTAGAATGAATTAAGGGTTTTGGAATAGATCTCCACCACTGATTGAATTCCATTTAATTCTCGTTTATCAATGGCGACGTATCAATTACAAATTATCTCGGTTTGATCTAAGCTGTAGCTATTCCCATACTTGCACACTGTCAGATCTGCTTCCATACATACTGTGCTTTCCTGCACACACTATCCGTTCCCATAACTTGATTTCTCGCTCAATGAATTAGCGGTAACCAAAAAAAACCACAAACAACAGATAAATATCATTTTTTATAAAAAAAAATAAGAAGAAAACCCGCATTTATTTATCTTGTGCTGTAGCTATTCTCACGTACGTACGGAACTTACGGGCATTCACGCAATGAAGTGCAGGATGCGCCGCTGACAAGTGTCTAATCTTACATACGGAACAATGATTTTTGGATTAAATTTTTGAGTCAAAGAACAAATATTGAATTTCCATATAAATTTATCCAGCAGTTGAAATTATTGTTAAAAGTTAATGCATATTGAGTTGACTTTTTCGCTTTGAAATTTGATTTAAATCAAAAACGATATAAAATATAAGAAAACGCATCAAAATCAAATTTAGAAGAAAAAAAATAATCAAATATTCGGAGAGAGAAAGAAATGCTCTCGAAAAGTATCATTTCATTTAGCCGATTGTCTTGAAGGCTGCGTACAATCTAAACAGGCACAATTTTCCTTTCTTTTTCTTCTTCTCCGAAACTGAAACCAATTGGATATTGTGCAGCTTCCATCATCTGTCACTACCAATCATCAAAAAAGTACGGTAGAAAATACCACAAAAAGATATAAAAGTTTAATCTTTTCACTTCGCCTAATGCTGTAATCTGTAATTACAATTTATTGTATTAAAGTCGCAAACAATTTTTTTTCTCAAAAGTTCAAATAACTAATCATTAACTCCAGAAATAAAAAAATAAAAAAAAAACATCAAAAATATTTTTTTTTTTTTTAAAAAGGATAAATGCTATCCCGTATTTGATTGATTTGACATTTCAATGTGGTAGCTTACTCTTTCCATGGCATTTTCCCAGCTGTGCTCTTCACCTGGTTACGCGATGTTATCTCTGTCATGTTTACAGTTAAACCTTCAAAATGTATGAAGTTTCACAAACAAATTCTGATTTGTGATTTGAACCAAAAATATATGTTGATTTAAAAAATATAAATCAATAAATAAAAAAGAAAAAACACTAAAACCTAAAAAATATCCAGCTAGAAACCGTTAATGAGAGAAACGAAAAGCATTACAAAACCAATTAGCAATAAGTGTCACTAAATTGACACTCCGTAGTGGTGTGTTATATACAAAAAAGTAGAACCAAAAAAGCAAATAAATGAAGATAAAAGAAAGATAAAAGATAAAACAAAAGACAAAAATCCATAAGACCTACAAACATCTCTTTTTATTTTATTTTTTAGATTTTTATTTTAATTTTTTTTTTACTAAAAGGTGTATTTTTAAATTTACAAGCAGATCCATACAACACAACACCAGACTTAAGTAAGCAATAAATGTTCAGTAATTGCCTGTTAGTTAAGACTCTTGTAATTATCACCATACGAGAAATTGAGGTCGTTGTTATTAGAGTACAAGAAATTGGAAATAAATCCAGAGGATCACAGACGATGGGCTTAAGCTAAGTTTATATAAACACAAAAAGCTCCGCCTAGAAATCCACTGGTACACTTCACAGCCGATCAATGAAGTTATGCCGGCAAGCTCATGGCAAGCAAGCTGCTAAAATAGCAAAAGATTGCTACTTCCAGTGGAAATCACTCGATTGTAATTACATTCTGCTCGTCCTATTAACACCTATCGGTCAAACACAATTAGGTTCATAAACCTGATTGCACATTGCAGAGAGCCTCCAACGGTTTACACAAATATCGAGTGTTTTCCCAACAAATTAGCGAAATAAACCCATCATAAAAAAATTCCCATTTTCCAATTAATTCGTTCGTAGACTTAACAGTTCGAACAGTTTTCACGTCTCAATTTCGGGCTTTCAGAGGTGTTTTATCACGGGTCGCAAATTGTACTGTTTATATTTTCAAGCAAAGAAAAATGACGGCAATTTTTGCATAGAGCGAGTAAAAGCATTGGGATTTCGTTTGTGGTGAATGTATAAAGTGAACAACAGTGAAATTGCCCACTTTGCATGGCTATGTTACTGTATGGAGAATTCATCAAAAAAAAAATCCCTTCTACACACTCTAAATGCCAAATACCAACTTTAAAAAAATAATACTTACAAAATTAATATATTTTTTTTTCGTAATTGATTTCTATTTTAAATTCTCTGTTTTGCACACTAACCTTTGATTAATGTGTTCCTAACTTAAACCTTTCAAACCCTTCCTCAAAGGAAAGAGAAGAAAAAGTTGGAATTTAAAGAAGAAAGATCATTCCAATTAATCAAAAGCTCCACAAACCCAATAAAGGAAAGTACTATCGTTTAGTAACTACAAGGAAAAAGCCTTTGGCTACTAAAAAACATGAGGCATCATTTGTCTCCTTTATGCAACGCTTCGTTCAGCCTGGATTCCCCTCGCTATAGTAACCGACTGCAAAACACTCTCGCGTGTCACCTGCTGAGCAAACGCGCACGTGCATCGCGTTCCAATAGATTCTTCTCTCCACCCTCGCACATTTCTTCGCCTCAGGTCTCGAGTAAAGTGGCTCTGGTTTGAGAGTCCCTTGTTCTTAGTGGGTGGAAAATGTGCACAAGTTGTATGTGCTCACTTATTCATTTTAACATGTTTGTTGGTGGATGACTAATGCACTAAGTCACTTGTGTCAAAAGAATGGAGGGGGGCGAAAAAAACAGTTGTTTAAGTGAACAATGCAAACTGTGAAAAAGCAAACAGAATTTCAACATAAACACATCTGCAGTGTGTCCCACTTACCATCGGTGCAAAGACGCCAAGTTCTGATGAAAGCAGACCAATCGAAGTGGCACAAACCTCAGAAGCCACAACACTAGATTCGATCAAATTGGTTAAGCAAATACTTAAAAGTTTGTGTAAATCATTTAAAAATAGTTGAAATAAGTGAAATAAAATGATCCATTATTGAATGTTCTTAAATAAAATATTATATGACAAGGTTTAGAAAATCCCAAAATAATTTCGAATTTTTATCTAATTTCAAAACTTATCTCATTTTGGTGTATTATCATATTTATGAGACAACAAAAATCAATTTTGGATCAATTGTTTGATCTTTGTCGGAAAGTTTTCCTTGAAAGAGGCTTCGCATAAGAGTACAAAAGATAATACTAATGGCTCATATAACCTATTACGCAGCAAGAGCCCTGAAAACACACAAAACAACATCAAGTAAAAACCATAAATTATGCAATGCTCGTTTCAGGTCGGGTTCTACACAAGATCCTTCTGCCACATGTTCAATGAAGGCACTCATGATGCTTTGTAAATTTATTCTGTATAATATCCACCCCATTGGAGGAAAGATGATTTATGGAAAATTTTGTCATCTGGCAGCTTTATAGTTTACAACATATATTATAGCTTCGGAGGTCAAACATGCGTTCCACTGATCCCGGAAAGCGATAGGATATGCGAACTGCCAATATGTATCAAGCCCGCAAAAACTGTTTATAATAATCAGTGTAATTTGACATTTAATGAATCATTTTTCAATTATCTTCCTCTTTGATTGGTAACTTACTGGTTGAGTGAGTTAATCAATTTTGCATTAACGTTAATTCAAATTTGTGTCGATAGATCAATTGATTTCAACCAAGTTAATGGATAATTAAAACTGATTACTAAGTGTGAAAAACTGAAGCATCTTGTAATTAATAATGGCATTTCCCCATCACTGCTGCTAGGGTTATTCCATGATAACACCACTCGAGCGCCGGAGTAGCCAATCGACTGTCGCCATGGAAATATTATCTTGATAATCTTGTAGGCTAAATCATCCAGAACGAGATTTAAATTTTAAGCTAGCCCAAACTTTCTGGTGTGAACAAGCTATAGGTGTAATGAAAGTGAAAGAATTTAGGTTGCGCATAAACTTATTTTCTTCACCTGTTCCTCCATCATTGTTAACACTTTGAGAAATCTTCAATATAATTATACTATGACACTGCACTGAGTGAGTATTAGATGTCGTGGTAATAAAATATGTAGTAAAATATGGCACATATGCACAGATCTAATTTCATAACATTCAAAATTCTTAAATCTGAGTCTGTCATGTTTAATCATGGATCGGCTGAATTGAAACCCTAAACCTGGAATTGTAAACATGTTACGCCTAATTATGCGTCGCGCCATAAACAAAACATTATTGCAAAAGTCCCTGCAATTGACATTTAAAGTTTCACATAATTGTATTTTTAGTCGCGGTGCACATTTGTACTCAAACGACTTTCTATTTACAACCAACACAAGGGACACAACAGCACCTGAGTCTAAAGGGCCTCTCGGTATCCGTAAAAAGGCATGTTTACCAAAAATTCATTTTTTAAATAAATTTTTTTCACCTGATAATGTTTTTATTTATTATAAAAATGTTGGGAGGGGAGAGGGGTGCCAAAATGACCAAAAACACAAGGGCGCACACTACCCTAAGAACGGGCTTGGCCCAACGATATTCAAATCAATGACCCGTAAGAACTGGAAATCATGAATGCGTAAAACTTTCTTTATTTGTGACAATACATAATGCGTTTTAAATTTTAACCAAAGCGAGAAGGACAATAGAATGAACGTTAACTAAGTCTAATTATACATTTTACTAAATTAACAACAATTAGTACAAAACAAATCAAAATAAATCCGACATTTAGATTAGGATTAAGCCTGCGCGATTATTTTTCAATGTAAAAATCAATGCAATATGACAAACATATTCCCATTATAAAAATATATTGCCCAGCGAAAATTGCTTTTCGGAATATAT
>JAQIXU010000820.1:0-24535 GCA_034701245.1 Strigamia transsilvanica | reverse complement strand
AACACCTAAAACACTTAAAACACGACTTTTTGAATGCACCTAGTGTATTTTAGTTTTTTCAAATAAATTGTTTACAAAAATGGCTGATTTATTACGAAAACAGCAAAAAATGGCCGATTTATTACGAAAACAGCAAAAAATGGCTGATTTCTTAAAAAATTCAGCAACAAATGGCTAATTTTTTCAGAAAAATGGCAAAAAATGGTTGATTTCTTATGCAAAACAGCAAAAAAAGGCTGATTCCTTACGAATAACAGCAAAAAATGGCTGATTCCTTAGAAAAAACAGCAAAAAATGGCTGAATTCTTATGAAAAACAGCAAAAAATGGCTGATTCCTAACGAAAAACAGCAAAAAGTGGCTGAATTCTTAAGAAATTAAGCAAAAATGATTGATTTATTAAGAAATAGATCATCAAATGGCTGATTTTTTAAGACATTCAGCAAAAAAAGGAGAACAAGACAACAAACCAACCAAGAAAATCAAATCCAAAAGTAAATTGTGGCAATTAATTTTTTTTTTTGCTAAATTTTTTTTTTCCGAGTCGCTAAAATGTATTGATTCGCTAAGGTGAGAGTCGCTAAAGTGAGAGTCGCTAAAGCGAACCTCCGTCTTATATTCATATAGAGAATTATTAGTCTGTATTCTATTTCATTAAAATACCAGATGCTTCAAAAATGAACCATATAAACCTAGCTACGCCTCTGGTCACACATTACGTAATTCGAGAAGCATTGATCTAAACGACCCGTTTTGCTGGCACATGCACGAATATACTCTAGCAGCAGACTCTACAGCTGTTTCAAAGCCAGTGCACCTTGTTGGCAATTGTGCGGTGGTTTTTCATGGGTTTTCTGACTCGGAGGACTGGGGCTCAGTGTCCATCTCCTCATTGGCGGTTTATTGCAATCAAACAACTCAAGGACGAGTCAGTATACAAATATGTCTTACGTTTCTATACCGTTTGAAAGAAACAAGCCCAGATGGATAAAAGAGCTGTACTCACTGTCATCCTTAAAAGCCTCACAAAAGATGGATATAATTGCCTAAACCTAAAAGGATTAGTACCCCGAGTTATCCTAGTAGAAATCTACAATAAAGTCACAGCGGATAAAAGTTACTTCAATTGAAGGAGAGAAAAATTTCTCCTGTTCTAAAGGAGAACTGGAAGAATGCCCCGAAAATAGCACCGGGGAAACCTACACCAAGAGTTCCGTTTAAAACTGCACTGAATGCAGCACAACCTGAAGAGCTACCTCTTCTGCTTGTGCTGCATTCAGTGCAGTTATGGAAACCGAAGAGGTTTATCCCCTCACTGAGAAAAAATAAGAAATTCTCAAACTACACTCAACCCTCGCTTTATACGACCTAGATAGGTTCCGGAAAAGTTGGCCTTAAAGCGAAATGCTGTGTAACGAATCATGGGCCGTTCCCCCTGATTCGTTATGGAATTTTCCGCATTTTTGGCCGTATACCGAAAATGTTAGGCCGTAAATCAAAATTTAGCCATAATGGCACAAGGCCGTTATGGCGAAAAGCCGTATAAAGAGCGGCCGTATAAAGAGCGGCCGTATATCGAGGGTTGAGTGTAATGTATAATCGTAAACATAGAAAACAATTTTTTCCTTCATTTATTATGTCTGATTTTATGAACACCCCAATGAATTCGGATAATCGGTGCTCTACTGTAAATGACAATTAAAATTCTATCATTTTCACACAAACAAATTATGGCCCAATCCTCTCAACACAATTCTGCTTTTAATCACTTTTATGGTGGTAAATTGCTTCACCTGGAAGCATTAGAACAATTGACAGTCCGCAGTACCATCGACAGAGTTTAGCATTGAGGCAGTCTGTCTAGGAGGCTCCAGGCAGTGTTGCACGCATTACTGGAATTTGGTAACGAGTTACCGTTAGTTGGCCAAAAAAGTAACTAGTTACCCACAGCTACCATTACGTCTTGGGTAGTCTAGTTACGTTGCCATTACTTTTCTGATACTTTTAATCAAAGAAATAAATATGGTAATTTAAAAAATTCAAATCTAAGCTTTATTACTCGAGATGAAGAAGCAAGAAATACTTCGCAAAAGTGATTTTTTATTTCAGTTTTGACTATATAACTGATTACTCATGTGCAACACTGGGTACGGGCAACTCCCTTACTTTTGTGAATTTGTTTGTATAAACCATAAGCAGACAGCTCAAATCGTGGGTTTCTGTTTTTGCAGTTGTAGATGTTGGTTTAAGGCTGTTTTAGATGTCAATTCTAAAAACCAGCAAAAACAGACACTTTGAATGCACCTAGTTTAAAATGAGTATTCTACCAATGGATCAGTTTCGTTGCCAGTCCCATGAGCAGATTTCGGATTGCCAGAGCTTGGTCCCAAATTTCCATCATAACCAACATCTTCTGGCCGTAACCGCAGAAGAGATGGCCAATCTGACGGGGGCGATCCTGGAGGCCAAGGATATGACTCCAAAACCCAAGCAGCAGGATCTTCCCATGGTGCTCTTCTACCGTATAACTATTACAGAACATTTCAAACCATGTTTACTTGGTTCATATTACACGAGTACAATGTAGACGAGTTTACCTGTAAACCTTCCCTAATAGCATCAAGTAAATAAGGCACTACGGAGTAATTCCATAAATCGGTAAACCATACTTGGGACGATGATATATCGTTGGGACAAGACAAAAAGAGTCTAGGCCCTGTAAAATGCGATTCAAAATTGGAGTTAAACTTGTAGGATGTTTTCTTGAGTGAAAATTTCAATTTACCTATTGTCACATCTGACGAACTGTGAGTTTCTAGGAACTTGTTGAGGTGCTGCCACACTTTGGACATCCAGTCCACTACTTTGGCTAGGTCGTTGTTGCTTTCTGCCGACGTCACCTCGTGCTCGATCAACTTTCTTCGCAAATATCGACCTAAAAATCCCTTTACTGGCTCCATGTGATTGGCACATAATATCCACCTAGAGGGTTACACGTAGAATTTCAATTTTCACAGTATGCACATCGTTACAAAAATAATGGATAATGGATTTCTAATTGGCATATAAGGGTTTTAACGGATTGCTAATTGGTTTACAAGATTTGTAGCGGATTTCTGATTGTTTACAAGATTTGTAGCGGATTTCTAATTGATTTACATAATTTTTAACAAATTTCTAATTGATTTACACGATTTTCTAATTGATTTACACGATTTTCTAATTGATTTACACGATTTTTAACGATTTTTTTTACGAATTTCGAATTGATTTACACCATTTTTAACGGATTTCGAATTGATTTACACGATTTTTAACGATTTTTTTTACGAATTTCGAATTGATTTACACCATTTTTAACGGATTTCGAATTGATTTACAAGATCTTTAACGGTTTTCTAAACAATTTACAACTTTTAAAGGGTTTCTAAAAGATTTACAGGATTTCTGCTTAGTTTCTAAACAATTTACAACTTTTAAAGGGTTTCTAAAAGATTTACAAGATTTCTGCTTAATTTCTAAGCAATTTACAATAGACTTATATGATTTGAGAGTAGCGAGTCTTATTTGTAGAAAAACCAACCTAAAATTATGGTGGAGTTGTAGATTTGTAGTTGAACATGTGGTTTGATTCATTGTTCCAATAATATAAGGACTATAAGAAGAAAAAAATATGTATATACAAACAAAATCAATAAAACCATAATCACAAACAAAACATACCACTTTTGATATTTGGCATTAAGGAATCCATTGAACACTTCACCCAGTGAACCCACGTGGTGTAAATTATCCAATATGATTACGCTTGGTAATTCTGATGGATTGCTGCTTTCGCACTGTTCCGCTACATTCGATAAGTATTGTCTGAGTTCCTTAGCCGACTTGTGATCAACACTAAACGTGGCTATAACTCCCGGTGTTAAATCCTTACCCGACCTGGTGACAAAACTCAAAATTATTCAAATTTTAAAATTTTAAAATTTATTTTTATTTTTACCTCAACACCAAAAACTCAGACAATCGCTCGGCCAAATATGTCTTCCCAGTTCCACTGGGCCCACACAAAATAATTCTTCGGTGTTCAGAAAGCAGAGAAATATACCTTTGAATTATCGATTTTGGTATGAGCGTTTCGAATGCTAATGCATCTACGCTGTTCTGTTTAGTCCCTTTCAAAACTATACGGATGTTTGTATCGTTGCCTATTATGTAACCACACGGTAGCAAATCGGGAATATCCGAATCTAAAATTTAAAAAAAATAAAATTAAATCATCTTTTATAGATTTGAATAATTTTCCGAGTGTTAATCAACCGACCTTTCGAACGAGTAACTTCACCAATGTGGTAACTAATGACGCTCTCAGCGTTTAAGCCTAAATTCGAGACTGGATCAACCCTCAACACATATTCCTTTAAATAAAATTAAAAATATATGAATTTAAGTATTTTAAAAATAAAATATATATATATATATATATATATATGTAAATAATAAAATCTTCTATTCCAGGGGTTCCCAACCTGTGTGTGGATTTTGAATGGGATTTTTGATATTTTGTAGAAAAATTTGATTTTTTTTAAGGAGATTTTGACTTTTTTTTTGATTTTTGGTGTTCAATTTTGTGATTTTTAAAGGGAATTTTGATATTTCACTAAAGTTTTTAATTTTTCGGGGAAATTATTTCATTTTTTGAATGGAATTTTGATTTTATTTGTGAAAATTTTAATATTTTTGGGGAAAATGTTTAATTTTTATGGATTTTTGATGTTGGATTTTGTGATTTTGTGTTTTTAGACTAGAAATCTGTGGAGGTTTTTAATTTTTTTTGGATTCTTGGTGTTTGACCTGCTGGTACGTCACCATATTGTACTCTACTAACAGCTACACCATCTTAAAAAGATTGGAAACCTCTGTTCTATTCAAATGCATATCACTTCTAGTTTGATTACTATATTTTATATACACGGTATAAACATAAAATTGATTACCTTGAAAATTCTTCTAACAGCAGAATCCAACAAATCCCACTTTGTTTTACCGCTAATGTAAATGCCTCCAATAATTATCTCTGCAACTTGCTGACCTTCAACCGACTTCATATATTTCTCATAAATGCCATGACAACCCAGCAAGACCGAAATTGAAACTTTCTTCCCACTTTTATCTGCTGCGTCAGCAAGCAACAAATCTTTTTTTAAAAAAATATCCATTAAAAAAAAAAAAATCAAAACTTTAAAAAACATTTTCAAAGCCTCACCAACACTCGATGGCGCTGACATTTCAGATGCACTTAACCGATGGTCGAGCGAGTCTGTGATTTGCAATGAACTCTGTGACGACGTTAACGATTTAGTCGAAACGAGCTTTTGAAGCCGTTCGTTATCATGCTTTAAATTATTCATTTCCGACTGCAAAAGTTGTATAATAATAAAATTATCGATCACTGTACGTAAAAATATACAGGAAAAAATTATACCTTCATTTTAGTCACAGTTTCCTTCAGCGATTCGAGTTGATGGGCCGAAGACAACGCCTCCAATCGAATATCTGTCAACACCATGTCCTTCTCGCGTAATTGCTTCTGCAATTCTTGAACCTCAGGAACTTCCTCATTTTTGTCATAAATACTACAAAAAAAAATTTAAAAAAAAAAATTCAAAAATAGAAAGAAAAAAACTTTGTTACAGCTAAATTTGTGTTTTTTTGTATTTTTTGACTTTAAGGGTCCTGAAATGTACTCACGCTGATGATGAATGAGACACTTTCATCCCTTGTCCGTTGGCCCCGTGTGACGAATTGAGCAAGGGAGAATTAGGAACAGACTGCAGCTGGCGTAAATCTTCGACATCCGATACTGAACCATTCTTATTTTTCTTACTTCTTGAAAAAGCCTTGCTGAATGAACTTCGCAACTATATATATACATAACAAATAAACAATTCTAAATTTAATAAAAGTTAAAACAAAAAAATTTATTTTTAATTTGCTTACCCAACCCTTCTTTTTCTTCTTTTTTAAATTAAAAGCGTCACTACTCTTCTGCGAGTTACCGCTTGTCTGACTCGCAACACTGCACGCGCTTGATGCACTATTAATGCTTGACATGCTGTCAGTTGATAACTGACGACTAATACGGTGTTCCTGCAGAACAGCTGTAACATGATATTTAAAAAAAAATTAAAAATGATTTAAAATATGTATACCGCAAATACTCTCATCGGGCACGAAATACTCATTGAACTCGGTATCGTTTACAATGCGAGTGTAAATTGATCAAAACGATCACTAGGTGCATTCATAACTTGTTTAAATATTTTAAACCAGTCTAAATGTCAAATTTAACATGTAAAATCTTACATTTAGACTAGTTTAAAAAATTTAAACAAGTTTAAATGACTTTATGAATGCGCCTACTAAAACCGATTGAATTCAATAGAGCGCGGGTGTTAGCATTTATGGTATACATTTCCAAAAATAAAACAAATTAACATGCAAAACAGTTCAGT
This sequence comes from Strigamia transsilvanica, assembly GCA_034701245.1. Lineage (NCBI taxonomy): Eukaryota > Metazoa > Arthropoda > Chilopoda > Geophilomorpha > Linotaeniidae > Strigamia > Strigamia transsilvanica. The sequence goes on along the minus strand of JAQIXU010000820.1, from coordinate 18,024 downwards.
AGGATTATTCCAATATACCACACCACAAAACATCAATATTTAAACAAATATATTTTAGTTTGTTAGTTGATCTCACCAGAATCTTTACTACTGTTAAATGTATGCCTTCGGACTAAGTGAGATGTAAGATGGGGCGTACTTTGGAAATGTGTCGGATTCAGTCCCGCGTCAACACTTCTTTTCCGCAGAGAATCTATGGTCGAACGCAGTTCGTCCAACTCGCAGTCCTTTTTCGAAACCAATAAATTTGAAACCAAAAAAAGTTTAAAAAAAAAAAAAAAAATCATGAAATTACGTTTCCAAAATTAAAACAAGCAGACAAACACCCCACAATCATACACAAATACAATCACACGAAATATAAAATGGAAAAGCAATGTAATTTACTTTCTGCTCAGCATTGGCAGTCAAAGTTTGTAGGCGGCATGTCATATTTGAAAGAGACTGTTCAAAAGCGGCAACAACGTGAGCCTATAAATAAACAAGCGAAGCGAAATGCTTGAATGCATCACTTAATAGCAACACATAAAAACACAAAAAGAAAAAAATCCAACACACCAAAATCAAAATCTAAGCATTTCAGCTCAAATACAAATACAAACTCTTACCGTTCCGGATCCCATGCTTTGGAACAATGCAAACGTACCATTATTGCAAAACAAAATACAAATTTCAAAATAAACCAAACATCTTTATGTGATAAGCAAAAAATACGAAAATAGCAGACGGCATCAAAGGCTTGAGTCATTGCTTTATTTCAGTAGCTAAACTGACTAGACAAGCATCTTTAAATATATCAGCTAACAACGATAAAAGTTGAGTAATCTGATGCCTCTATTTACCTTAAATGACACCTATTCATTATAGAAAGCAGTAAAAAAATCAAGATGGAAGATATAAAACATTATTGTGTGTACATTTTATAGTCATTTGTGCTGGAATTCTAGAGAAATTAAATTTCTTGGAATGGAAGATTTTTCTAAAATATCATTTTGCTGCTTCCTAGTTCCAAGAAGTTTTGGCTTGCTTTAAGTGCTGGAGAAAGTGCATTCACACTAACACATGGGTTTACAGATTAGCTATCAGCCAATGAGAAGCTAGATCATCGTGTATTACAGCTCTTAAGTCTAGATTTAAGTAGGCAAAGTTAATGGTATGATTTTATCATCCATTTTGCTATATCAGTTTAAACGTGGCCTTGACTGTGTGAATTCATCACTTCATGATTACGATAGATTAAGTTGTAATATCAAGCTAATGTGTGAAATGCACTGGTGGAGTTATTTTTTCCAGAATTCAAGCTCTAAAGCACAAACTACAGCCCGGTATCTTGAAGCCAAATTCAAACACTAGGCGCATTCATAAACTAATTTAAACTAGTCTAAATGTGAGATTTTACATGTTAAATTTGACATTTAAACTGGTTTAAAAAATTTAAACAGGTTTAAATGACTTTATGAATGCGCCTACTAAATTCCATTTATTTTTCACACAAAAACGCAGAAGTCTGCTTATTACATACGAGTGAATAGTGCCATTTTACCTGTTATTATCTCTCTAATATGGATTTTTCAGTTTAATTTTGGCATCAAGATTGTCGTATAATTTGATTTTAGGCAAAATTGGATTAATTTTCATTCTTTGCATATTTATAATGGCATCTGTCATTCTGGAATTTATGTTTTCATGTAGATATTTGCTGCACCACTAAAGTAAAAACTCCATTCAAAACACACAAAAAAACTACACAGACAAGTGCGAACAAACAAATTGCCAAGTTGCTATTAAAAGCAATTTCTTTTTTAAAAAGTAAAAAAACAAAACAAAAAAAAAAAACAAAAAAAAAATCTAAAAAGTCTTAAATAAGTATATCAAATATATATAATTTCCAAAAAAATGTCTGATCCCAAAATAAAACTCAACTTACCACATTTCTAACGCAAAAAATCTGAGCAAAATTAAACCCGACAAACTCGAGTTGTGAACAGGCCAAACAAACTTTTTAGACTGGAAATGGGGACTGCGCTTCTCTTCTATATAAAAGGGGGAACCGAGCAGCTGATAAGTTACATTCTTCCCAAAGAGGGGAACCTGGGGTGGGCTAGCTAACCTAGCTTGCCTGACTGACTGGTTGGTTGGGCCCTTCACCTTTTCATTTCCCAAAACTGACACATCTTTGATTCCACTATAAATTCCAGTCATTCAACCCACACTACAATAAAACAAAACAAAACAAAAATAAAAAAATAAAAAAATAAAAAAACATACATATTTATCTTCAGATTTATTAAGTGTGTCTAAAATAGATGGATCGTTTGTAAACGGGCACGACTGATGTCTTCTTTTTCTGGTTGCGATTTCCCACCATGGGATGTCGCGGTGCGGTCTGAAGCGCAAGCCGACTGGAACTTCGTACAAAGGTTCCATTTGCGGGCTCCACTGACTGTTGAGCCTGTGTAGGGATCGGCTTGCCGTCACTACACTATTTCCTTCATATTCCCTGGCAGCTGGTAAATCAAGCACACTGACAGCCGATGCTTTGCACATTGAATTGTGGCCATTTTTACGTGCAGTCGTTCGAGGAAGCGTGCATAGATTGCCCGGTTCTGGTACCATGTTAAAAATGAAACTGTATGTTCCTGACATTGTTGTTATCTGAAATTTACAGTGTTAAGAAGCAACATTCATCTTCGTAAAACATGATGCTTGATGATTATTTTTTTTTTTTTAGTTTTTATTTTGGGGAACGACCATTTGAGCATCTAAATAGTTCTTATTTTGAAACCGGTCGGACTAATAAATTCTTACCTACCCAAGCAGCAAGTAATATTGGCCCGATGTTGGATCAATAATAAAATGTTAACGGTTTGCAATAATGGCTCAATATTAACTACAATCTTGGAATAATATGTGGCTGAGGTTCCGGATCTTTTTAAGATGGTGTAGCTGTTAGTAGAGTACAATGTGGTGACGTACCAGTAGGTCAAACACCAAGAATCCAAAAAAAAAATTAAAAAAATCCACAAATTCCAGTCAAAAATCACAAAATAACATAATCCAACACCAAAAATCCATAAAAATTAAACATTTTCCCCAAAAATATCAAAATTTCCACAAATAAAACCAAAATTCCATTCAAAAAATGAAAAATTTTCAATATTAAAAAATATTGGCAATATAGCCGACTGGCATAATAAGGAAAACCAATGTCGGAAATATGTCAATTGCACACCAGCGATCAAGACCAACACAGAACCAACAAAACCTATATTGGCTCTTCATAACATCAATATTACTTGCTGCTGGCTTATTTTCATGCGAATCTTAAAATGAATTCTCAGACTGTTGTTAAATGACGTCTCGTCTTACCTTCATTTAAATATTTCAGAATGAAAATCTGTTATTAATCAACCTCCATGTTTGTCTCACTATTGTCTACACCTGGCAACCTTATAAAATGGAAGCAAAAACGAAGCAAAACCAAAAAACCTAAACCTGATTATGATATACGTTACAGCTGCACAAAAGCAAATTACACTTCAAAAAATTGAGCGCCTTTCGTGACACCAAACTGACCATTAGTCATCACATTCAAAAAAATAAAAAAAAATTCACTCAGCTACAAAAATTCCCTTTTAAAAAGAAAAAAAAAAATAATCACATTCTTCATAATAACCGACAAAATTGAGACTTATTATTATCATTTTTTCACCCCTATGTAACTCCAACCCTACACTGTGATTATGAAATCTCACAGGTAAACAAAAAACTTCCCAGCTGAAAAATCAAAACTTTACGACTTTAAAAATTGACAAATTTATATAAATTTTTTTTCCCCACCAGATTAAATTCCCAAAAAAAAAAAAAATAAATAATAAATAAATAAATAAATAAAAACCTCATAAATAATAATTTTTTTTCACCAAATACTTCCACCATTCCAAACAAATGAATCAAACACATAAAAACCGAATTCGCCCATTATCTTTCGCCAGCACTACAACAGTTGCCAAGCAACCCAGTGCACACTGAACATCATCCCACTCAAATTGGGTTACGCTGTATTCATTTACCAATTACCAGTCCTCCGTTTCCAAAATTAAACAGGAAACAATTGTTTCCAGCTACAATTTGCACGCTGGCTGATTTTCATATCTTGTGTGTGTTTTTTAAACAACAGAGGGGCACAACAGTTCATTTTTTTGCACACGAGGCAAATGAACTCGAAGAACACGCGAAAAATACTTTTAAAACATTCAAAGGATACGCCATTGCAAATACACAGCGACTGAGTTGATAGTCACAACATAAACACTTTCGCATGCTGCTCCCATTACTCCGCACTGAGGCACCGATCAAGGGCGAATGCCATCACACTGTGGTCGAGTGTTTGAGGGAGAAATCGCTGCGTGAGATGAGAGAGAAAATTCACTCGTGTGCTGTGAGGATTGAGGAACGTATAGGTTGGTGCTTGCAGTAGCTGTTGGTATTGAAAGCGAATCCAGTGTGGAATGGTAAATGGGAAAAAGTAGCTCTCGTCTCAAAGATAAGTTCTCAGTCAGTGTTTATCTCAACAGCTGCCTCGAAAATGAGTCAGGCAAGGTTGAAACCACACCTCCTGCTGACCTCACTTCATTATGCGGCGCTTTAAATACAAGTGGAGTCGCAGCAAAAGGGAAATTCAAATTTTCAACTATTTTTAAAAATATTTATATAATTTTGTTTTTTTAAATAATATATTTTTTTTTTTTTTTTTTTTTTTTTTAGGGAATTTTTTTCTTTTTCTGTATTTCCGACGAATTGAAAGAATTTTTTTTCAATCGTGAATTGATTTTTCATGGTTTTTGAGGATTTTTTCGTGATACAGCAAATTCCCTCCAGATCGGGCACTCATTTGGGACCCGGATGATATCTGGCAATGCTAATAACTTCCTCTAGGTCGGGCAGTTTTTGGTGGACCCGCCTATGTTTGTCTATAAAATTCATTGCATTTCAAGATTTTTCAAAGGTTTTTAAATGTTTTTCCATAATTTTTCAAGGTTATCATAATTTTTCCAAGAGATTTTATCATTATTCAAGATTTTCCCAAATTTGTCAACTTTTTTCATAATTTTTCGTCATTTTCCCCCAACTTCTGTCATAATCTTTCCATAGCTTCAAAATAATTCACAAATTTCCAATTCTTTCCCAGATTTTTCACAAAAAAAATCAAAACAAAATATCATCCACACCCTTGAAAAGTCCACCACTTCAACTAACCATCTGATTAAACTCTAATTTAAGCAGCAAATTCGAAAAGAAACCTTTTAGTGTTTTACCGTGGTCAAAAGGAAACGATAAAACTCAAAATAAGGCGAATGTTCGCCATTAAGATAAACTTTACAAGCTAATTCAAACCCAAGGATTGCCTGAGTTATTAGCCACACCGTCTAATGTTACCTTTTAAGAGCATTTTGGATTTTTTCCAATTTTTTTTTTATCATTTGTAACAATCACAATTTGATATATCAAGTTCTCGAGTAGAGTATGATTTGTACTTTGCAAGTGCTACTTTAAATTCATACCTATTAATTTCTCATATAAGGCCATCTTTGCAATTTGCACGTGTCATTGATACTGAAGGTCGACAGGTACTATTAATGCCATTATGCGCAAAGTTTAAAAACAAAACGAAATAATCAAGTTAAAAATCGCTACAAAAAATGTGTAAATTATTGCGTGGTTACGTAAGGCGATTTAACAAATTTATGCTGAATTCTTTCATTAGCAACTCCGTTTATAATTGCATTTATTTAAATGCAAATTTAAATATATAAAAAAATATATGTAGCAATAAATTTTGTGGTTTTTTTTTTAAACTTACATTTCCACTCAGTTGTGATGTCAAATTCTGAACTTTGTCGTGAGCTTCGATCAGTTCTCGACGCAGTTTGTGGATTTCGTGATTGTTTTTGTCATCAACCTAAAAATTTAAAATAAATAAATTAATAAATAAAAATAGTTCATGAATAATACTTTTTTTTCTATATAATAATAATAATAATAACAAGATGGGTTACGAAATTTGATCGTGTTAATTTGCAATTCTCTGCTTCGATGGAGTCGGGCATACGGTATTGCACATAAATTTTGCAAAACCTGTTTTAAACTCAGTTTTTAATTGTGTTTCTTTCTTCTTTCTTCCACTAATTAATAAATTAAGACCACCAAAGCAGATGTAAAATTAAGTAACTACGTAACTTAGAATGAGCAATTCATGTAATTGCTTTGAATAACTTAAAAGACCAAAGTCAGCAAATTACGACAGATCCTCTACAAGTCCTTCATTGCGTGAAATCACATCTTTTTGGGTAAAAATGTCCACTTATCATAAATGCTCTGATAGAACGTACAATGTACACTTCATCGAATTTGATGAAGTGAACTGCATCATCCACACGTGCGCGTTTACATTTTGCACACGAACTAACGGTACGCTTTATCGAATGTACGTTACATCGAATTTCAGGCAAACCAACCACGAACCACCAATGCAGTGGAGTCGTGGCACTTTAGGTTTAACAGCCTGGTTGGAGCTAAGCGAACTTCACTTCTTCGAATGGTACGTTTCGTGAAATAAATTTGATGAAGCATACCATTCGAGAAGTGTAATTCGATGAAGTGTAACGAGTTCGATCGTGCTTTATTGACAAAATTTGGATTTCCCCACAATTTTGGTATTGCATTCAATTGTTTTGATCAATTTAAACATTTATTTTAGTGTTTTTGATCAATCTGGGCAGTTATTTTAGTCATTTACACGGTAAATTTCGTTAGTTTGGTCAATTTAGATGTTGAATTCAGTCGTTTTGGCCAATTTAGACCCACGTTGCTTTGGAACCCCTCGCTAAATGAGAGCATTTACAGTAATATAATTACCGTTGAATATATCGACGAATTAGTTGAGCCAAGCGATAATGATGATCCATGCACTAAAAACAATAAAAAACAAAATTTTTTAAAAACATTTTACGGACATATTATCAATATTTATTTCTCACTATCTCCATCTTTGACATTTATTTTCGACAATAAACTCCCCATGTACGGTGAAATCATCGTGGCAGCTGGGACTGAACTTGACGCAGTAGAAATGGCGTAACCATAACTAGAGTTACTCTAAAAACCAAAGATTGAATATTAAAACCAAAAAAAAAATAATCCACATAATTAAAAAAGTAACAAATCGGTGCAATAAAACAATTCCTACTTGGTGAGTAAGTGTAGGGGATGTGGGCTGACTAGTGTGATGATGATGCCTAAGTTCCTTATGCGGTGAACTATGGGTGGACACTGATAAGGGACCAGAAAGAAAATTATCTATATCGCCTGATCGTTGCATCATGGACGGGTAAAGTTTTTCAGATTTAGTCGAACGAATACTATTGGATCGTGCTAATCGCGGACCAGTACTAGCATTAATTTCTCGTTGATGAAGCAGTAATCGAGCCGGGGTTAAACTATTTGCGCGTGCATGTTGTAACTGTGAATGGACCTACAAATGAAATACATAAAATAATAATAATAATAATAATAATAATAATAATAATTACAAATCATAGATTAAATAAACTAAAATAAAAATAATAGAAATGATAATTTAACATATACCGTACCGAACTTAAAGATGCTAATGATTCCATGCTTTCTGCTTCGGTTAGACTTCCACAAATACGGGGATTCGGTACACCGGAGAGGGAACTAACCACACTGGGGCTTTGACGTAGCCATGCATAATTGGAGTTACCACAAGATTCTACATATGTACACATTCCCAATCAAATCTGGATGTTCAATTTATTATTAGCACAAACGTTAGGGGAGTATTCATAAATGTAGATTTAATCAATTTGCTGTTGTATGGACTTTGCGGAACTTGATTTATGAAAATATTTTTTAAATTCATAGTACTCTCAACCCTCGTTATGCGGCCGGGATACGTTCCTGGAAAGTCAACCGCAAAGCGAAATGCTGTATACCGAATCAGGGGCTGTTCGTTAGGGAATTTCCCGACTTTTTGGCCGTTTTCCGAAAATGTTAGGCCGCAAATCGAAATTTAGGCATAATGGCACAAGGCCGTTATGGCGAAACACCGTATAACAACCAAGAACAGCGATTTAAAACAAGAGCCGCTGCACTTCAGGATGTGATGTTTTTACACCACATTTTGCCCATTTATGTGCAAGTTCCACAAAGTCTCTATTTTTTTGATAAACTTTTTGCGATTTCCCCCACATCATCCATGGTATTAAACTCGTTCAAAGTTCTGATGAAGGTAAACATGCCAAATAGACACAACGAAATGCCAAAATTCAAATTGGACTAGTAATCTTGTGTCCCATGCTGCTTGTAACAAGTGGAAACCACAACCGGTACTTGGCATGATGCCATCTGCAAACACCAGGTAGCATACAAGTTGCTGTGTTCACCTCGTGACCTCGATCCTGACTGGGAAACTCGCTGGGCAACGAGGTCTAGTTTATCGTCAGCAGCATCTGGCGAGGATTACAGGAGCAATTGTAAAGCGCATTTGCTAATAGATTTAGGAAGTGAGAACAAATGGTCACATGCCATTTTCGAGCCAACGCGTGACTGAATTAATTCGCTCTGTGGTGGAACAAAGTTTTAACAACCTGAGAACTGTCATACGCACATTTCAAAATTATTCTAATTGTTACTGGGTTGAAGATATTACGTCATTACGTATATCTACACCCTGATTAGATTAAAGAGATGACGTCATTAAACATACCTCCCTCCTGATTGGATTAAAGATATAAATGTCTCCCTATAGATTGGCTTAAAGAAATTATATCATTATAAATGTATCCACCCTGATTGGTTAAAAAAGTAGGCGCATTTATAAAGTAATTTTAAACTGGTTTACAATTTTTAAACCAGTCTAAATATCAAATTTAACATGTAAAATATGACATTTAGATTGGTTTAAAAAATATAAACAAGTTTAAATGACTTTACGAATGTGCCGAGTGAACTGACTAGGCACAGTATTTCAAGTATTTACTCCAGATCTACTTGACTTTTGACCAGAACTTTTGACCAGATTTTGGAAATAAAAACTGGGACACCCATTAGCGATACAAAATTGCCCAAAAAATTAGCTACAATGCACCGAATGGCGGACACGGAAACAATCTCTCCGCACATTTCCTTCGAATGCGGAAACCAGAACTGCCAACGTATTTAGGTTGAAGCGTGAACCAGCACTCTTTGGTGCGCGCATTTTAACTCCATCTTATTCTAAATAATAAAAAACTCATTGACTTTTCAGAAAAAGTTTGTCAACGTATATAATTTCGGCAAAAATTAAACCAATTAAACTACTCTTATTATGAACAATTGATCCGGGAAATCGCAACACGTCATTTTTAATTACAAAACACAAAGCACTTTATGAATACCCCTAGATTGTTAATCACAATGTTACCTCGGCTAGCGTGGGACATAATCGAGTATTCGGGTGTTGGGGAATTGTTCAAAGCGCCACGACTACCAAACATCCGATCACGCATACCATGCGTGGGGGAAGTGACGTAATACTGTTTGGGTTTACGGCCCAACGAATTACGCCCGTAATCACAATCGCTGTGCGGATACTCCGTCATTGCATGCGGGTTAATTTTGGACCGCGTTTTGTGCTCCAACGATCCTCGACAATTCTCCATCTTTGGCGGAACGGAACTAGGCCTCGGGATAGCTGAAAGTCCAATGTAATTTCTCATAGCCTCGTAAGGACTTGCCGTGTCTAGCAGGGCCTCTTTTCCAGCGTCGCTCAACTTATCGGATGAACTTCTCTTTCCAGACACCTTAGAACCACCGCTCCTATTGCTGCCACTCGAAGAAGCGCTTCCGGTACTAGTGGGTCGTTTACCATTGCTGGTCGAAATGTTGTTCATTGCGCGAACGTTTTGTACCCTTCGGTCGTTCGAGCTCGATTGTGGTTCGAGGGACCCACTGCGACTTGTCCGAGGACTGGTTTTATCTTTGTTTAGATTCTCACTGGAGGTTCTGTGTTTGCTTTGGCCTGACGAAGTGCGACGCTTCGATTTCGGCGAGTTGTTGTTTCCGCTTTTGTCCTGCAGTCCGGTAGTCAGAGCTGCGCCCATGATGGTCGTGCTCTTTCGCAGCATTCCCGAGCTGGTTCCGTTTGATCCGCGTTTATCTCGAGTTTTTGTCGGGTCCAAGTCGGATTTTCCCCTGCGTAGTAAATCCATTCGCTCTTGTGGATATCGTGTTGGCGCTTCCACAATGGTGCGCATTGGATCTCTGTCCGATGGATATTTTTTCCAGCCGCTGGCCGATGACGATACTTGTCTAGAAATTGACAAAAAGTTTGAGTTATTTTTATTTGAGCCGATTATCTGACAGTGGCGGATAAAACGAGCCCCAATTTTGCGGCAGGGATTCGACTTTTATGGTATGTCGTAAAAAGGATTGGCCAATCAGATCAAACTGGTCAAACTCTCATGTTGGGGCATTACCTCCAAAGTGAGTTAATACGATATTTATTTTCGTATTCATATTCATTGGCGGATCTAGACTTATTGGGGGCCTGAAGCTACCATCTTTCCTCGAATATTCCACCATGGTGTTGTATTCGAATATAACACCATGGTGTTGTATTCGAATACAACACCATGGTGTTATAAACTTCTGAAAAAAAGCTAAAAATAATAACTGGTGGAAATTTTAGACATACAACCTGCATATTTATGGGTACCAATAGTTTATTTAGCTGCAACATTTTAAATGCAAAACTGGTCATTTTAAATGCAAAACTGGTCATTTTGAATGCAAAACTGGTCACTTTGGCTGAAAAACTGATTATTTAGGCTGAAAAACTGATCATTTTAAGTGCAAAACGAATCGTGTGACCGATTTCGTAACTACAAATCAGTTATGTCGCCAAACGTGTACCGAAAGTGCAGAAGAGCATGTGGACACGATTTTCATAAATAAAAAGATCGCATCTGAAATTGGTTCATAACAATGTCTGCATAACAAACAAGTGACCAATCGAATGGCGGCAAAGGCCTGAAATTCCCGCCAGATTTTATTTTCAAATATAACACCACTTTGTCGTATTGGAAGTGGTGTTATAATCGAAAATTTTCAAAAATCTTTCGAAAATTCGAATTTTAAAAAAAACTCGAATGCAACACCACGGTGTTATATTTGGGAGAAGACGCTAACCTTAAGGGGCCCCTCAACGTACTTTTGGAATTCGTCATTTCGGCTTTTGAACTTGATGAAAACCTTATCAAATTAAAGGGGCATGCACCAATTCTCATGTGACCTCAATCCAATGAAGAAAACCGCAACAATGGCGGACAGCATCTGGCTTTTAGCATTTTGGTCACAAAGAACAGCAAACTGACCAAATACATAAAAAAAAAGTCGGAGTTTGGTAATTTAGTATTTGGTTATAAAAAAAAAAAAAAAAAAAATACAACATAAATCCCCAAAATTCTGCAACCTCAACTCGTATTTTTTGAAATTGTTCATATTTGAATAAATTAAATTAAAAATACAAAAAATTCCTACCAACAAATATTCCATTAAACAAATTTTTAAAAACGATTACCCAATACCCACAGTTCGCGCCCGGTATCTTGATGCTATATTCGAACTGCTCATCCCATTCTGCGCAGACGATTTTCTAATTCCAGTTCATATTAAGCAGGATTAAGCTTAATATTCGGACAAATAATGCTAAACAAATGAAAGAAAACAACAACACTTCAGTACCATGCCATAAATTACTGGTATGTCGTTGTTAATTTACATTATTTCGCATTTTTAGGCCTAATATTAGGCTAAATTAGGACTGGAATTAGAAAATCGTCTGCACAGTTCAAATTTAGCATCAAGATACCGGGCGCGAACCGTAGCAATAGAAAAACTCGATCAATTCTCAAAAATAAAAAAGCACTCGTTTGATACGACCCCATAATTTCTCGATTGTAATACCTAAAGGCGCTACTTTCAGTCTGCTGACCGGTACTCGATTTAAACGCCGAAGACTTGCTGCTCCCACCACTACTTCTTCCAAAATTAACCACTTCTTGCGTCCGCTTGGACCGGTCTCCATTATCGTTGCCGGCAAAGTACTGAGCTCTATTTAACAACTCTTTCGGCATCCGTTTAAGACTAGCGTATGGATTTGTGTGTTCCGAGCTCACAGATGATGCTGTCAAATTCTCATCTGTGCTCATCTCGGCAATTGTATCACTGATACCACTGCTCACTGAACTACTGTCATCATAACTGCAAAAACAAACAAAAACAATCAAATAAATAAAACCTCGCATCAGCCTAGATAAACCCCGAACAAATAAGAGATTAGCCGCTATCATTCATCACTGTCCGCTACAAATTACGTTAAAATTGATTTCTTATTAGACTCAAGGCAACGTTCTAATGGCCACCAACCTACACTTATCTTTTCAGACAGCTCAAAGGATAATTTATAATTTCTAAGCACCCAATAAACCCATTAATCCTTTCCAAAACAAAACAAAACAAAAAAATAAAAATAAAAAACTTTTTCACCCAAAAAACAAGCCATAACTTGTGTTTTTAACGGTGCAAACACGTTATGAATAACAAATCTAATTATCATAACAAAGCGCGGCCATTAACCCTTTTAACTAGCCACTTATTTAGATAGTTGTGAGTAACACTTACCCATAGTAATCACTAGAATAATACTTGTAATCCCACGGCGGAAACATCATAAATTAAACATTTTTCCTGCTATTTTTTCCCTTATCTTTTTTAAGCCTCCATCTTAGAGCAGTGCGGGAAAGCCACACTGATAATAAATGCGATGAATGTTGGAAAGGAAGAACTGCAATGTTGGAGTCATATTTGGTGCCGCAGTGTCTGCGTCCCATCCAACCCTATGCGTCAGTGGGAAGGTTCATTTAAACCAGAGGATGCAAGAGTAGGGTTCGTTCACTGCCACCCTTTTCATACTTGTTGAAACACACTAGTGTTGATATCAAGGTGGGGGTAGGGCGGGGAATCAATTCTCCGGTTTACTCGTTTGGTTGACGTCTTGGAAATGAAAGGTTTTGTGTGTGTTAATGCGGTGCAGGTTTCGGCTTTTTTTCATTTCAGTTTTTAAAAGGAAATATGGACTTTTAATGGAAATCAAGCGAAGTTATAATTTTAAACGTCACAGGAAGAGAAAACGTTTTTTTTTTCTTCCCATTTGACAGTTGTTTTAGACACTAATTGAGGTATAAAGCACGGTAACTGGGAATATTTAGGGGCGTTCAAAGTTTCTGTTTTTGTGGTTTTTGGTGTTTTTAGAAACAAAAAAACCCAATAGAAAAACATGTATCTGTTTTTGAGTCTCATGGTTGCTCTTGCGAGCAAATGGCGATTAAAAATTACATCATTTTAATCAATTAACGTATCTGACAAGAATCGCTTCTCAGCCAATAGGTGCATTCAAAGTTGAAATGGATTCTCAAAATCTGATTTTTCTGATTCTCTAGAGAATCAGAATCAGATTCTAATAATGAACACCAGTGACTACTTGAAATTCAAAGCAGGAGTTTTACACATGCGCAGTAAGCAATACAGACCTGACGAAGTGATCAGAATTTGATTAAGTACAAATTCTGGAAAAAATGGCAGAACATGGTCTCGGAAAAAAGGCCGAGACATTTTTGATACATTCAATATTTGTTGATTTATTGGAGGAATCAGATTCAGATGAACAAGACAAATAATTAACAAATTATCAATTCTAAACTAGTTTAAAACTAATTACTATCCATGTGCTCGGTCTATTGAAAGCAAAATGGCTGCTGCAAGAATCAGAATCAGAATCCTAAGAATCCACTAAACAGATGGATTACGATTAATCCGATTCTGAGAATCTGATTCTCAAAAAATGATGTCATTTACATCACTTCCGGTTTGCAAGAATCAAGAGAATTACCAAAATTGGAAGGATCCATTTAACTTTTAACGCACCTAATTAGACATTAGATAAAATGAAACCAGTTTAAATGACTACTGTGTAAAGGTGACACTGCACCTACAGTATTGGTCAACAATTGTACAGTAAAACCTGTATCGGCAACCACCTGCCGAAACTGTTCCCCAGGGTTAATGCATAAGCGACGACCACAATTTTGACCCAACACATCTACAACCACCTTCAAAAAGGTCTCTTGCAAGCAAATTACCTGCCTAGGAAGAGCAGAAGGGCTTATCTTGGCTTATCCACAGCTTATTCTATAGCAAATCTGTTACATACCCAACGTGTCTACCATTGTATCCCATAGCCCAAACCATGGAAATCCCTTGACCTCAAAATGTGGAAATATTGTTTTCCAAGTCTTGAAAATATTGTTTTCCAAGTCTTGAAAATATTGTTTTCCAAGTCTTGAAAATTTTGTATATCAAGCCGAGAAAATGTCTTTACTGAACCATAAAATCCACTTGCCATTTCATGAAAATTTCATGCCCAAAACAGTAAAAAAAACAACAAAAAAAACACATTGTTAAAAATTGGTGAAATCCTGTGCATAACCCGATATAAACCACTTCAAAAACCACTCCAGTAGAGGTTTTGGGGTTTTTGGTGTCCATTTGGTTTATAGAAACACCAAAAACGGTTAAAACAGAAACATTGAATGCACTTATTAAGTTGATAAAGTTTTTCTTTTGCTCGAAAGTCGTCAAAACAAAAAAGGTTATTAATAGACTATTTCATTGAAAAATATATAAACACACAAAAAAAAGTGTTTAAAATTGCAGTTTAACTTGTTTTATTGAGTTGTATACTTTGAAACCAGACTAAATCGGCCACCATTTTTTAACTTAGATTGAGAAAAACCCTGAATTATGCTGACCAGTTCAACTTAATACCAAAATGCCGTCTCCAATCTTTGTAATAAATGTCTAGACTTGTCAACATTTCCTGGTGCTGACTTATTTTCACTTACCCTATACATGGAAGAGCTGCATTAGATCTAGAAGAGAGAAGAAAAGCACAGGCATAAGTTATGTGATCAACAATCATTTTTTTGTTGATTTTATTCACGCAATGGAAACATGCAAGGAAAACATAGTATAAAAAATGTATAAATCAAGACAAGACGAAGGGAAATGCAGTTATTAGTGCGACAGGGAGACTTTTATTCAAACAACTGATGCAAGCAAACAACCTGTTGCCTAGCAACTGGGTTTATAATCCACATCATTTATCTGAGTTATTGCTCGCATGGTGCTTGCAACCAACAGATTTAATCGTTTCAAGTAAAAAAAAGTAAAAATCGAAAAAGAATCACATTTTTTTTTCAATTTCCACTGCAATAAATCTTGTTATTATTATCCTAGTACCAATTAATTTTTATTCCCAATTTATCTATGTTTTTTTTTTTTGTAATTTCATAATCCAAGCAGAAAGTTATCGTTTTTTAAACTGGAGCATGAAGCATATCTGCCCACTGGTGGGGAAAATTGATCACTTTATCTGGTTGTTGACATTGAAAAATCACTATGTACTCGAAAAGAACTCGTTAGAAAATGGTGTGCAACAACAACACCCATGGAAACTAATTTTCAATGTCAAGTATTTATGCTTACAAGAAGACAGATTTTTAAATTTAGTAATTAAATTGTAAACATGTGCATAAAACCTGCCAAAATGCTGGTTTACTATAGCAAAAACAAACTTGAGCTACTGCCAGTGTTTAAGTGTGAAAAATAAAATAAATAATCCACTGTTTTGAAAAGAATTTTTTCCTTCTTCATTTCCAGAAACAGCTCAAATGAAGACCAGTGAAATGGTTTTATTTTTTATTACTACAGTTGGACCTCTCGCTAAGTCGACCTTCCGTAAGTCGAAAACCTCCCTATGTCGAATTACACTCAACCCTCGCTTTACGGCCTAAATAGGTTCTGGAAAAGTTGGCTGTAAAGCGAAATGCTGTATTATGGAATTTTCCAATTTTTGACTGTATATTGAAAATATTAGGCCGTAAACAAAAATTTAGCCATAATGGCACAAGGCCGTTATGACGAAATGCCGTATAAAGAGCGGCCGTATAGCCAGGGTTGAGTGTACTCGTTAGTCACTTGTGGGACGATTTTGTTGAGGACTAAACCTTGCATTCACACCGATAACTGGAAAAACCACCGAAAACCCAGTTGGAGGCAAATGGCAGATGTTCCTGCCATAGAAACAGCATAGACTTTCTACATCCACATTCATACTTCTTGGAAGATAACTTCAGAGATTTGTCCCAGCAGAATGTCCCTTAAGATTAAGATTAAGGAGAATTATGGTATGACATCATTATTAAGTTTTCGCAGTTTCAATTAGAAACCAAAGATGCCAAGATAAAACTAAATCTAAAAGTCATACTTGATAAACTAATTAGCTTAAAATTTAAATTTCCAAAATCCCTAATTACAGACTAATGAAAATCAAAGTAGCATCCCAGATTCAAATCTCATCATCATACTTCCAAATGGGCTCCCACTCATCGAAGCATTAGTAAATCAGGTTTAAAGGTTAAATTTCCAAGAAAAGCCACGTAAAATTTGAATAAAACAAACTTTTCAGTCATCACAGAGCATTCCAACAGCTAATTTTACTAAAAATTCACTTACTTATCACTAGATATGTAACTGGTTGACTTCTGCATGCACTCCTTGACGGCCGCCAGTCCTTCTCTCAACCTCGCTTGAACCCGCCTCGCATACAAAGAAGCCCCACCTTCACTCATGTATCCACTTCCGATATCATCGCTCCGTCCAGACCTCAACATGTCACCATCAGACATGTACCCATTGGTCAAGTTGACATGATCGACATTGCACGCATAATCGGCGTCCAACAGCGTGGGATTAGCCATGCACTTCATCGAACTGGCGTAAATCCCCGAGTGATCGTGATGCGCCGTTATCCGCTGTCCTCTCTCGTTGTGCAGTCCCATGTGCGAAACGTGTAAACTCGGCGCGACGCTCCGTGACAGCGAATACACTCCCAAGTTACGCGTGTAACTGTACGGCGACGCCCTCATTATCGGTTGCATCGGTTTAATGTTGACCATTATGTCGTCCGCCTCTTCGGAGAATGTCGTCTCTTGGGCGGGGTTGCTCAGCGACGTCTCCCGCGTGATCACCTTATCCGTGTTGTCGAATGTGGTCTCGACTTTACTGTGAGTCGACAATTTGGGGCTGGAACGGTGCTGGATGATCTGTTCCTGGGATACGTCTTTGCCGATGCTTTGCATGGGCGAGACCATGGCGATGCTCACGTTGCTCGGGTTGTTGTCGCTCCGCTTTCGGTCGCTTTTTGCATTGCGTGGGAAGGAGCTCTGGGAGAGGGAGACCGGTTTCGGTGGGTCGGTGAGCGTGGAAGCGTCGGATTTCAATGGTTTCACACAGTTCTTGGATATGTTGGCGGGTGGTGTGGTGTGAACTTTCGCAGTCGAAGAGACTGGATTTGTCCGAACTGTTTTAACTTGAGCAGTGACAGTGTTTGTAGGTATGGTTTTCTCGTCTTTTAATATCTTAGTCGTACCTAGAAATATAAATGTAACTGTTACGCATCTTTGTGGATGAATTGGGGATAATCCAGGGGTGGATCCAGGGAGCGGGAACATGGTCACTCTTTCGAGAAATTCATTTTTTAGACCAAAAATTCATATTTTAGACCGAAAATTTATATTTTAGACCAAAAATTCATATTTTAGACCAAAAATTCATTTTTTAGACCAAAAATTCATATATTTAGTCCAAAAGTTCATATATTTACACCAAAAATTCATATATTTACACCAAAAATTTATAGTTTTAGACCAAAAATTCATTTTTTTAGATAAAAAATTCATAGTTTTAGACCAAAAATTCATATTTTTAGACCAAAAATTCATATTTTTAGACCAAAAATTCATATTTTTAGACCAAAAATTCATATTTTTAGACCAAAAA
>JAQIXU010000819.1:0-24548 GCA_034701245.1 Strigamia transsilvanica | reverse complement strand
TGCATTTATAGCCAAATTTGGCTAAATATGCAAAAAACATATTTCCTATGCATTTATGCATTTATCCGGGGTCTATTAATAATCAAGAAGTCGTTGACTTTTCAGAGAAATTTTGTATAACTTCGGCACAGATTAAACCAATTAAACTACACTCATTAAAAACTGGGAAAGTTTTTCGGGACCTGGGACAAAGCATCCAAAACCGAAACGTCTGGTCACCCTATTAAAAAACAAATCGTGATTAAAATTTGACAATAAAAATACTTGAAATGCAGCAATAAAAAAAGAATTAAAACACTGTCTTATTATTTTATTTGTAAAATAACGTCAAACATTTGAACACAAAGCAGTTATACTCTGAAACGAAAAGGCATAAAACTAACTTTCAAATCCAAGTTATTGTTTTTTACATAAGCATTAGTTGCAAAGAGATCAAAAATACTAACATTATAACAGTCACCTAAACGTAGCTTAGTCAATTGATTGTGCATTCCCATCAACTTCTTAATTGTCGTTATATTAAAGTTAAATGAAACTATTGTCAAAACTTTAAGTCTCCGAAAGATGTCCAAATCAATAAATTTCAACATAAAATTATTAGAAAGGCCCATCCTTACCCCACACAATTCTAAATGTTTTAAATTCTGAAAATTTACCAATAACCTTTCCATCTGTGATTCAGTAATTCCGTAGTCTTCTTGTAGGCCGCCCACATATCTCACTTCAAGCAGCTGCAGATTTCTGAATGGACTACGCTGACCACTACCACTATCATTGATGCCACACCCTTCAATTCGTAATTTCTTCAACGTTGGACACAAGCGATCAATAAGCCCAATATCGATTGTTCTCATACCAAACAGCATTAGCTTGGTCAATCGTTGCATCGATGCACCCATTCTCTCAAACTGTGTCGGACACCAAGCAGCCATGCCGCGCAAATATGGAAATCGAGTGGACGTATCGATAAAAGTTTCCAAAAACCGAAGAACCAGTGAATTTTCTTCTAACGCATATGTACGAAAGGTTTCGTTTTCATTGGCTAGTGCAAACAACTCCCGCCAGTGATCATTTTCAAAACGTTTCAAAAAAGGCAGTTTGTTAAGAATGACAAAACATCCGTCAACTGTGACGCTAGTATTGCAAACATACAAGTACTCTAGTTCCATCGTGGTTAATAAATAAGCTCCAATGTCGGTGACATGTACGCAATTAGAGATGTTGAGACTTCGTAATGATTGGCAATTGATGCTGATTGCAGCCACGACTAGATCCGTGCACGCTGGAACACCGCGAAAGTTTAAGCTTCGGATTTGTGGCAAATGCAGCAGCAGTTTGATTATGGAATCAGATTGGATTGCTCGATCGTATTGGAGGTTTAAATCTACAAGGTTCTCGCAAACTTCACCTATTCTAGCTAGGAGAGGACTTAAGGGCAGATCAAACTGATGCAAATGGGATAACGATTTGCTTCCAGAATGAACGAAAACGTCTGAACGCAAAATTCGATCTGGTGGACACGTCAGCTTTTGGTATATTTTGTTAATAAATACGGGCGCTTGATGTAATAGTTGATTTTGCAAACCATCAAAGTGAGTGATTATCATCTGTAAACATGATTCTTCGAGACTCGGTACTGCTTTCCTGCACGGCATGTTGATGTCGAGGGCACAATAAGTTGTGAATCGAACGAACTCTTTATAGCCAAACCAGCAGAAACGAACGGCGAACGTTGTTAATAAATAATACGTTCGCCATACGTTACGTGAAGCGAAATTTGTATTGTTTTATTTAGAACGGAATTTTTATATTGTTATTAAAATTTAAAATTATCTCATTTTTAGACGAAAAAGAAGCCAAAGCCCAAGATATTTGTAAATAATTTACAAGGGCTTGCAATAAATTCCCTACACAGGAAAAATGTACTTGAAAAATAATAACAACTCGACAGCGCCACGGATAAATGTGAAGCCTGCTGATTGACCAGTGGTAAGTAATGATTTATGGTTTCATCAGTATAAATCTATTCGATCAACACACGTGCAGTAATGAGATATAATCCTACGATTATCTTCCATGACACGTAGTTGTCCAATGCAAATATAAATGTAAATTCAATAATTAGTTTTCTATTAGATAATTACGCAAAGGTATAATCAGCATTATGACACAATTTTACTCATTAATGATTAATGCTTGATTATTAATGATGGTGCTGGAGCAAATGACAGTGGCAGGTGTAGTGGCAATTAAGGAATGAACACAGTCACAATTAGCATCATTAATTGTCTTGTCTCTAAAACTTTTGCCAGCTGTATTATTTTTATTGATGCCAATTTGGCTTCATTAGTTATTCACATTTTGTTATCTCAGCACTGTGGTGTTTATCACTGTTTTCTATGTAATGTCAACAACATAGCATCCATCATTTTCATGTTCAATATCACTCTTAAAGTGACATAGCACCTCTGCTAAACTCTCCAATACACTCACGTGGCACATAGTGTCAACAACAACATTATTCTTCATTTTCCCTATGGAACTGGTAATGCCCGAGTCAGTTGTGATCTTAAATGGGTTTAAGAGGACTTTTGCACATAAAATGTGAATTTTTTTTTTATCTAAAAAGAAACTTTTTCATACAAAAAATGTACTTCTGCATCTAAAAATGTACTTCTGCATCTAAAAATAGCATTTTTGCATCTAGGAATTGCATTTTTGCATCTAAAGATTTCACTTCTGCTTCTAAAAAGTGTTCTTTTGGTGTGATATTGGACATTTCAACATGGTGTAGCACATTGCACAAAACAAAGACACGTCAAATCAAGTGTGTTTATTTCCTCAATAAATTTATAAATGAGCAAAACAATGCAAGAAAATGTCTACATGAAATTTCTTGAAAAATATGTAAATTTTCTAAGGACAAAATGTTTTTTCTTTACAAACTGCATAGATGAACATTTTTATTAACCTAAAACTAGGCCTAACTTAAGTTATTGTTTGAATTATTACAACAATGCGATGAATCTCTAACTAAAATCTACTGGGAAGTATCCAAACTGCATGAAATGTTGCTATACAATGGTCTAAACATGTTCAGAGCACAAGGAATGATTAGAATTGTCAGTTTACAGTAATTTAAGATTTTAATGATAAAATATTATTGTTATAAAATCAATGGGCCATTATTTTTGATTGGTCAGTGAAGAAACATATACAAAATTTAAACAAATGGTTCAATTTTGGTTGCATTTAGTCAGTTTGATTTGATAAGAAAATTAAATTCAGACATTTTGTACATTTGTTTTTGTTTCTTTTTGTACATTCCAAAATAGTAGTCATTAGAAAATTCCAGAAAAATCTTTAAAATACACAGTTGAGAATTGAGATTTCAAAGTACAATTAGAATTTACAGAAAACTTATTGCTATCATTCATTATTGATATAATACAATTCACTACATGTATAAGGCGCTCTCTCAAAACTATTTCTGAAATATAGGCATGAAATAGATTACAATGAGAAGTTTTAATTCCTTTAAGGGCTAGTTTACAATAATGCAAAACTGGTCTTAAATTTTTAAATTTCCTAACAAAATGTCATCATTAGCAAATTAATCCAATTCTATCTATACAATTTTGTTTTATTCCCGAAATAATGGCACTATAGGCAGTACTGTCTACAGTCTGTAGCATTGAGGCAGTACAAGGGTGCTGCGGTACCAAAGCGGAGTACGACATGTAACATGTCACAAGTTACGTGTGTTTTGTTTGCCTCAGGATGCATTCTAGTCTATAGGTAACGCGTAAGTTAGGTTAGCCTGACTACAGTTTGCAGCCGGTAACTTGATGCTAAATTCAAACTGCGCATCCCATTCCACACAAACAGTACGAATGTTGTTCAAATTTTGAATTATTTTTATTCCATTGCTTTTATTTGTTTTTATTGGTAATACTATGAATTTTGTTAGTTTTAGGAATGCTAAGCCATTGAATTTTCATGCTCTTGGACTCTTCCAAATACATTCTTCCAGTCACTATATCCTTCACCTTCAGTAAAAGTTGTACGCTTAACAGAACATTTTTGTATTCTGGTTGGTCGGTCTTCACCGGCCCCTCAAAAAAGCGGGTCCTAGACATTTGTCATTTTTGTCTGAGATACCAAGCACAAACTACAGGAACCTTACGTACCCAAAATATATAAAATGTAACATTTTTAATTTTTATAGAATGTGGGTCTCTGGTAAATGTTTTGTCTACACCTCTTAAAGCAGTATTGAAGCTGGGCTTTGCAGCCAAGGCCCTAGATCCTTTTAATTTTTGAGGCCTCTGTATAAGTTTTATATTTTATGCTAATTTTATTATTTTTGCACACATATTGCAGTTTTTGTTCATTTTTAATTAAAATTAGCATTTTTCTTATTTTTGGATTTTTCATTCCATTCTTTTGTGTATGCGTATTATAAGATTCACAGGCACATTCATAGGCACTGTGCCCATTGTGTCTCCAGCATAATGGCTGAGACGGATGCATCATCTTGCTAGCAGTGCAGATGGGTTTTCACAAATCATGAGCCACCAGAAGGCAGCATGATCCTTTCTGAGTATTCCACATGTGGTTTGAACTGGTTTACAAGACATGAAACTAAACTACATTATAGCCCATGCAAACTTTTATTGCCAAAGCACTTTTAGTCTTTAAGACTATCTTCAGTGGAATTTGAGGTTATGCGGCAGACTGATCCAAATCTTGATTACCCAATTTCAAAAATGGATCTTTTGTTACTACATTGAATGAAGTTTTGCATCATTGTAAACTAACCGTCGTAACATTAGATGGAAGCCAATTTTCAATCTTATAAAAATAAATGGCATAAGTTAAAAAAAGTAGAAATAAATAAAATGTAAAAAACAAAATCGACATTTTATGACTTGGGTTCTGAGTCTCTTTATTCCACAAACGGCCAAGAGAGGTCCACAGTAAGACGAGGCCCACGGGCATCAATTGCTTCGTTTAAATTCTGCAAAGCACGCGAGCTACACTCAAACTGGACATCTGGGCAAGCAGCAAATTGCACGCGAAGATATCGAAGTTCCCTGCATGTTGAGACAGCTCGGGCCACTGCCCTTACCACGTCATCCATGGCGATTTTGGGACTGCCAACATCCTCTTGATCGCCGTGAGAAAGGCTGGCGTTGGTTGGAGCAGCAAACTGGTCTAAGTGGAAATCCAAAGCCAAGGTTGTGATTCCAGCTGTAGCTAGCAGTGGGAGAACACTCTCGTGGAGTGCCTGTGCACAGAACATGGGTGGGATTGAGAGACGAAGGACCCGACATCTGAACTGAGTGAGAAGGCGTGCACACATAGTGACAAAGTCTTCATCTTCTTGCCAACATTCCCAAGAATCGATATGCAATTCCACCAGGTCATATCGATAGCGGTCTTCTCCGAGATCGGACAAGAGTTCTTTCAACGCTTCGCCGGACTCAAATCGAACTCCGTAACCTCTTCCCGAAGACTGTTGGGCTCGCATCACCTGTACCAGACCACGGGTTCCGGAGTTTCTACCGCGATCGAAGTCAAGGCTCAGAATTTTGCGTTCTAAGAAGGGCAGAAGTGCAGAAGCTAAAATAATACTGGCGTCACCGGCTTCGTCGATGCAAGAGTAACAAGAACACCACCATGGAAAAAGTTCGTGGTCACGAGCGGCTGTGTGGGCATCTTCACATAATGATTTGAGAAGTTTAACGGCAGCTTCCGGATGATCCGACAACAGCCCAAAAGCAAACTGAAATACATTGGGGTTATGCAGACGTTTCGTGCTAGTCATCTGGTAGAAAAAGTCAGCCACATGTATCTCTCTTAGCAAAGGCTTTAGGTCTTCGGTTTCTTTTCTTGCCTTACTGGCCAACCACCAAGCAGCAATGAATTCTGCCAGAGGCTTTGCAACAAACTCAGCTTGTTTTGTAGAACCTAATGCAGATTCGCTTTCGTGCACACCTAAAAAGCCCAGGCGGAAAAGAGTGTCCATTTTCTTGGTACCATACTGCTGGTTGAGGACTCTGACAGGAATTATGAGTTTGCCTTCCTTGAGAGCTTTCCATGCAATCTCTCCTAAAACATCCAAATGATCAGAGATTCCTTGACCTTCAAATCCGTGACTTTTGCAAAACCTTGCATGCCTTGCACAAAACTCTTCGCATAGTCTTTCGACCATGGTCGAAAAGACAGCAGTTAAAGTTGTTTCCTTTGGCGGCCAATCGGCATCCACCAAGTCGCATAGAAAGGAAAGGGGGACTGGGTGCAGAAGTGCACTGCTAGTTCCATGGCGCCTTATCAACAAGCGGAGGGTAGCTTCTGCGGCATCTTTGTCAGTTCTTGTGGCCACTTGGCGTGTGAGGAATTGGGAAGCCCAATCTCTTGTAAACGCTTGAAGCCGGTACCGTGCGTCAATTCCAAATATGGAACCTGTAATAGGTCTTGCTGTTATTAAGAGTGAACATAACCCAACACATGTGAGGAGTCCATTGTTGTCGTTATCGTCATCTTCTTCATCTTCATCCTCCTCTTCTAGAACATCATCATTTCTGTTGGATTGGGTGTTCTTCAGAAGATCTATGTAGTCTGTTTGAACATCGTGTTCTACTTCGTCGGTGCCATCAAGAAGCAAAAGCACCTCTTTCTGGTGGTAGCGTAGGTAGGTAAAAAATTCGTCTTTATTAACGGAGGAAGCGCTTATTTTCTTTACGTCTTTGTACAATGTCTCCAAAAGCAGTCCATTTGCATGTTTCATTTGGATAAAGAAGACGATCTGAAAGTGAGGTAGTTTTCCAGATGCCCAGTCAAGTGCAAGGCGGCGACATACGGTTGATTTACCCGAAGAGAATTCTCCTTCTATGAGCACTTTTCTGCCGGCCTGATCAGAGGAAGCAAAAAGCTCCATTGGTGTACATGGATCTCTTCTTCCTGCAGAATCTTCTATTGGCATTAACTCAATGTAGATTTGTTCTAAAGGTATGCGAACCCTTTCAAACCAACCCAGCGGTTGGTAATGGGAAAAAATTTCTTTGTATCTTGTTTTGAGGAATTCAGAAACTGAAATAGAAAATATTTCAACTATTTTGCTGGATATGCTCAACATGTTTTATGGAAATGGAATGCAAACAATTTTTAATTTACAAAAACAGCAATCTAAGCGTAGTTGTCGTATGACCTACCACGAAATTGTAGTTTTGCATGTTTTTATTTTTATTTTCTAACACAAACCTAATCTTATCCAGTTATGATCCAAAACCAGTGAGCCAGACAACTGTCTTTTCCCTTTCACAGCTTAATGGCTGTCTGTTTATTTGCTTGCCAACCATTGGCAGGGGAAACTGTAAGAGCTCTGTAACTCCAAGTTGGTGGCATTCTCACCAGGATGTAGCCATTTCCCTAACTGCATTCTTGCAGCTAACAATACAGTACCATCAAAATGGCTTTTCCTAGTAGTGTCAATACACCACAAAAGTGTATAATTGGCAATTGCAAAATTTTTGCCAGATTGAAAGTCCCAGTAAATTGATTCGTGCCAGACGTGGGCACCCGTTTTTGTAAGCCAAAAATTGTTTTGTTCTGATTTAGTTGCAAAAATGCTGAAACCTTTATTCATGGGTCTTAGAATATGTTTTGGGCAGTCTCTGGGGTCCGCATGACCTGGACCTGCAGAAATATTTTAAAATGTGAAAAATTGCATACAGTTATGTGACTTAAGTAAATTACCGAGCTTATTTTTAGCACGTGCTGCCTGTTGCCTTACATCTTCCAATACTTTGTGACCGGCAGCTCGAAATTTAGTTAAAAGTGCAGGCTGTCGTCCACCGAATGCTTTTTTCCCAACGCTTGCTCGTCGCGTTGCTGCGTCCAATTGCTTGACACCTTGCAATATTGAATCTGTGCGGCCACGCAGTTGGGAAATATCAGCACCTATAAAAAAAATGAGAAATTGTATATTTTTGGACAAATAAATCAGAATTTTATTGGGGTTGGTTTACCATAATCCATACCTTTCTCATTTTAAACCATAATTTAACAATATTTTCAAGAATAAAACATGAAAAATATCATTCAAACTTAATTTCTGTTTAAAATTTAAAAATTAAATGAAAATTCCATATAAAAATAACTGCTGTTTTATCACATGTTCTGGCATCAATATTTGATGTGACATTTCAAACCCAAGACGTTTCTCAAATGTTTTTTTCTGAAGGCAGGTGTTTGCTTGGGATCATAACTTTATTTGAATTTGACAGCACACAAATTGTCATATCTTTCACTGTCAGCAAATGCATTGATGTAATCGATTTCATTGCAGTTCTTGATTCCAACATCATTGGTTGCCAAGGAAAATGACTGGACATTTTTTGTTACTAGAGCTTTGCTGCACTTTGCCAGCAAATATAATTCAACTTTCCATACAAATGGAATAGAAATAAATAGGTGTACAAATGTAAATGATGTGCAATATCTAATTATCTTGTCAGAAATCCAAAAATTTCCACACTCATTTCAATGAGATCAATATGTCAATCTATAGACCAATATCTCCACTTTTGACCTGCCAGATATAACTGGTATTGATTAAACCAAGACAGAGATAATGGACTGCATTCCTCAATCAACTCATCCATGACCATGGATCTTCACTGGAGCCTAAACTGCCTAAAGCTTTGAAGAAGTAATAAAAATTGTTTCTCTTTCATCCATGGTGTGCTGCATCCATAATAAATAAATCACCTTTATAATTCATTGATAGATCAACACTACCCAAGAGACCATAAAGGAAAGTGGAAGCAATATTGTAGCGGACACCATATAGCTCTCTAAAGTTGTGATCTATGTACTAATGACATGCAAACCGACATCAATTTTGATGAAGCACACATAAACTGGCTTCAGCATTCACGTTGACATTATTACTATGGGACATTAAATGCCACATCACAGATTAGTGCCAAGAATACATTTTTGCAAATGTGTTCTCTACCACAGAGTCAAGAATTTCAGTGATTTAATAAGTTTTGAGTAGAAATTATGGGATAAAATTATTACCTGGAAGAATGAAATTTTAATTATAGAAGTAAATGGAAGTTTGTTAGGAATCACGAAACATACCCAGCCACCACAATGAGTCAGATGCGATGTCGATGCGATAAAGAAAGACGATATTTCTATATCGTTGCGATATCACCACACAGAGCCGCATCGTGGATTCGAGGTGCCTTTGTGCAAAGTTGTATTTGAGCGCCCCCACAATTAGAAGCGCCTTTGTTTGAGGTTGTATTTGAGCGCCCCCACAGTGCATAAAAGTATACTATTTCTCTAAAATGGCGCTCTCAAAACCAAGCGCCTTTGTGCGGTGCACCAAGGTAACTATACACCGGTGCACAACCTGTACAACCGCACGGCACGGCCCCGTCACCGCAGCTCGCACTGATATCACGGTGATATCACTGCGATATCTAGAAACCACGGATTCTTGATAGAATCCAGACAAAATCCAGACAGAAATCTATATTTCCGAAACAAAGAATCTAACCACATTCTATATGGATTTAATGAACTTCACAAGGTGCAGGGGCGGATCTAGATTTTTCGAGACTTAGGGCTGATTGAAGTCCAATGGGGCCCCATTGGATTAAGAATCTCTAAATTTGGGTTTAAAATTCATTATTATTATTGTATGTTATTAATATTAACTATTTTTTACTATACAATAAGTGCTCATTGGTAATGAAAAAGTATTAAAAGATTAAGATAATAACTCAATTTTTGTGGGCCCTATGTAGATCCGCCCCTGCGAGGTTGGGTGTAACTCCGTGAAAACCCAAATTTGTGGAAAAAAAAACAAATAAATTGAATTTCTATATAGAATCTAGCTAGAGCAAAGCTAGATTTTCTATATAGATTTTACATAGAAACTCTGAATAAATCTTTTTTACATATGGAATTTCTATATACAGGCACGAAATAGATGTCTCAAATTTTTGACCGACATTCTTTATTGATGTGAAGCCATGTTGAAATTTGTGTTGCTTGAGCAGTTAATACTTTCTGACAAATTGAAAAATATCTACAAGCAGAACTATAAATCTGGTGCCATGACGGTTAATTGTCACCATAGAAAGTTCAATGAGACATCACTTTTTCATAATGCAACTAAGCAGAATTCACTTTGTCAGTTTCTATTTTGAACATATGGAATGATTTCTGTTTATTGTCTATTCCAATGAACAACAAGACTGACCTTTAAATATTGATTCTTAATTCAATTTGTTGGAATAAAAAATTCATTTATTCAATCACTCACCTCGAATTTTGTCGGCTTTTTTATCCTCTCTTTTATTATCATCTTCAGCACCAATGAGAGATCTAAGTTCACTGATCTTTTCCTCAGTGAGATTGTTTGACCTTTTCTCTATCAACTTGCGCTCGAGTTCTGATTTCCTCGACTCCACAGACAGCCGTAAAAGCGCTGCACGTAGTCGCATCCACATGCGTCGAAAATCCTCCTCCGCGACTTCATCCGGACTAGTCGATCGGAGCTCTGCAAAAAGTGCTCTCAGGCGAATGATTTCATGAATGCCGCCTTGTTGGTGAGCTGGTGGGTCTTTGGTCCACCCTGACCACGACGGCTCGGTGTTTCCGTCGGGTATTGGATAAACATGCCGAACTAAACCGTAAACTAGGGGAATATCAAACCTAAAAACAAAGTGGAAACAAATCATTTAATTTTGGAGAAAAGCAAAAATTAATTTGTACTTTCTTTTCAATTTTCAATTTATTTCATAAGAAAATTTTATAAGAAAAAATGTTTTACTGCTTGGGGTTTCTTGGCTTTTTATTTGTTTCGTTTATGTATCAGTTTTAAGTGTCAGCCTGTCACATATTGTGTGATTTTAGATGTTGCTCCACCATAAAATTTCCTCTGTTTTATGCTCAAATTGCGGGAATTAACTCAGATTGTTGAAACACTAAAAATTCTCTTAATATCCCATTTTTTTATGTGGAAATATAAAAACTGCATTGCATGTTGAAAGCTTTTTTTTTTCAAGTTTATACATAATTCATATCCTTAAAACCCCATTGACAGGAGAGAGACATTATTTTAAATTTAAAATGTAAAAAAAAACATCTTGCAGACTATTTTTAGACAAAAATAAAGAGAAAAGAAAAGTAATGAATTTGTGAAAACTAGAGAAATAAATCAAACCAATAGCCTGGATGTGTGCAATCAGATGGAAAGAAAGATATTGAGCAGAACAGTTTTCAAAGGACCAGTGGAGCATTTAATGGCTCTTGAGTGTAACTCTGAAGATGGATTTCACTATTCCTAAGAATAGCATCCTCCAACATGATGTGCCTTTGCAAACAAATACACAATACACTACTCAAATTCGCTCCACTGCAAGTAATACCAAGAATTCTTGCCAATATTCTTTCTTTCCCAACACAATCCTTGGCATTTTCACCACTTTTGCCTGTAGCAATCTCATAAGTGCCATCCACAATCCCAGTTACAGCTTGAAAA
Organism: Strigamia transsilvanica; assembly: GCA_034701245.1. Lineage (NCBI taxonomy): Eukaryota > Metazoa > Arthropoda > Chilopoda > Geophilomorpha > Linotaeniidae > Strigamia > Strigamia transsilvanica. Next base: position 12,979 of record JAQIXU010000819.1, on the reverse strand, counting down.
GGTTTATGCTGAGGTCACTGCTTTAATATTTTGCTGATAGGTGGGGTTGTATATAGTACAGCTACCCGCCATTACTGTAACAGCAGAGTAACATTTATTGTTATTGTTCCTTGACACCTAAAGGTGGGATGATATTTATGCTCACAAGAAGCAAGGGAACTTCAGTTTTAATTCACTACTCACTGCCAATATGAATTGTTATGGGTATAGTGATACTACAAGATTTCAAGATGCAGGTTCCAGTGATTTAGCCCAACAAAAGAGTTCTCTCTTAACTGGGCATGCTCAGTTGAATTATCATTAGTATCATATGGTGAGGATTACTGGAGAAATTGTAACACAACACTGAGTTTAGTAGGTGTGGGCAGATGTATGCCACCATTCATCCGCATTGATTTTCAGGTCCAGTTAGCAGAGGCGCTAAATTAATTGCATTTCACATAAATATTCAGAGAAGGTGAGCCATACTTTTTTGTGAATATTTAAAGTTGGAGTGTTTGTATTCCATACTTATTTTACACGTTCTTATTGTTTGTTGTGGCGCCATACTATTGTGATTTGCATATATTAAAGTTGGTTTTATTTGGAGAAACGAACTCAAAGTTATGCTGGAATTTCCAAGGGACAAAAGTTTGAATGTTGAATAAATAAATGAATAATGTACAAAAATATTCAAAATATTCCAAAAATATATTTCTGAGTAAGTGTGCGTCCATTATTGGGGGGTAACCTGCCCCTATGCCATCACAAGATAAGTGTTAAACAGTTATCAAAACTCTGGCAGTATGAAAACAGGGTACTAATGAGAAAAAGGATGTAAAAATTTTTCCTTTTTTGCCATTTCATCTAAAATCAGGTTCAATTTATATTGGGTGGAGCAATACTGAGGAGAAATGGATATTGATCCCACATTCTAAGAAGAAAAAGAACTTTTTTATGGCAACAGGATTGAAGTTTTATTTATCCTTTGGAGGAATCATTTTTAATAATAAAATGAGTTGAGTGTGAAAAGACTAACCTGTCTATTTGAGGTAATCCTGAAATTGGAAAAAGAGTTGCTTGTTGAGAAAGACTCAATCCTTTGCTTCCCTCCAACGTCTGTCTGTAGGTTTTCACCAACTCCGCAATTCTCATCTCAGGAGGCCAAGTCAAGGCATTTCTGTCCTTAAGTGGCTCCAAATCACATACGGATGCTACCAGCCAGTCGCAAGCAACTTCTGTACCGATACCCAGAAGAGTAAGTGCCAGAGATCCCCAATGACTTGCAGCATCCCACTTGATTTTAAGAGAGGACGACATAAGATCTGAAACAAATTAAAGAAAATTATTCAAAACTATGAGAAAACAGAAAAATCTCGCAAAATCTCGCAAAATCTAGCAAAATCTCGCAAAATCTCGCAAAATCTGGCAAAATCTAGCAAAATCTCGCAAAATCTCGCAAACTCAAGCAAAATCTCGCAAATTTTTTTTTTTAGATTTTTGGCAAATCCTGAGATTCCAGATTCAAGATAAAGAGAGATTTGAATCTTTTTCTTTTTGCACGTCCTGCTTTATAATATATGGCGTGTGACAGCACTTAGCGGCTGTCACTCTTTATACTCAAAATGTGCTTCGCATTCAATATATGCATGATTTACGCAATTGTATGGTAAACTGTTTAATGGCCAGAACAGTTTTCTTACGAATTGCTGCAAAATAAATTTTGTTGTCACATAAGTGCGGATGTCGGTAAAAACGGGATTTACGGGCATGTTGGGAAAACTCGCTTTGCATGCAGCAAAAAGTGGGATGATACGATGGTTTGTTACCGGTTCGCTTAATGGGCAAAGTCAAATAGTGCCAGCACGTCGTTCGCTGTCCCGGTGTGTTCCGGGCCCTGGAGACAGCAGCTCTTATTCTGCTTCCTTAAGCAGCCGTGCTGTTTTGGTTAAAAATGCATCAACCAATGGGAGAATAGTCTCAAATGATGTAGTTTCTTCTTTAAGAAAATTTTTTCTTAGCAAATTAATGTCAGAAGAATTGTAAAGGTTATTTTTAATATAGATGATGTTTTAAGCAGTTTTTTAATTGATGGACTTGTAATTTGAAATGCAGGAGCAGCTAGAAGTAAATAAACTCATAAAGAAAATACAAAATCCAGAAGCGAACAGCAGGAGGTAGAAAGAGCAAAACTTGAACCATATTAAAATCACCAGGGCTCGCTTTTCCACAGCTTCACTGAGGCATAAACCATCTGCTTCTCTCAGGAGCATGCATCGAAAATCCAGCAAAGTTTACACAGTCAAACAAACAGAAAATTAAATCCAAACTCCGATTGACAAATCAAAAACAATGCTTGAAAACCACTTCAATTATTAAAATTCAAAATTCAAAATAACAGTTGGTAAAACATCTGGATTGCTAAAATCCAAAATAACAACTGTTGGCAAAAATTCAATTGTTTCCCAAATTTGTTAGAAAAATTCAATTGTTACCAACAATTCTTGGAAAAATTCAATTGTTACCAACAATTCTTGGAAAAATTCAATTGTTACTAACAACTGTTGGAAAAATTCAATTGTTACTAACAACTGTTGGAAAAATTCAATTGTTACCAACGATTGTTGAAAAAATTAACAATCTATTACAATTGAAAAAATCCAAAATAAAGATTAAAACTTACATATTTAATTGTAAGTGCCATTTTAATTTCCTTTAAAAGAATTAGGATCTAAATTTGTATCCATTAAAATCAATGATGCTATAAATGATGAGGGTAATTTAGTTTACAAGTTTACAGAATTTTCAATATCGGTGACGTGAAATAAGTAGGTAAGATAAATTATTACTTTGATTAATTTTCTCGAGAGTTTGTAATATAGCAGCTCTTGATACGACGTGAAAACTATTAGTTTTCTGTGACCATAATTTAGTAATTCATGCGTGAAAAAACACTAATGATCTCATTAAATGCAGCCACTTGTAATCAATTCCAAACATCAAAAAACTGAATTTGTAAAAACACACAGAAAATGAAAAGAAAACCCAAGCAACAATTCTTAACAATTTCATTAAAACTGCACCAAACATTGAACTAAATTTTTTCTTCTTCTTCTATTGATATAGCTGGAGTTTGCATTAAGAAATCAAAGTGAAGACGAGATTGGAAGCAATCGGATGAAACCAAGGTAAAAAAAAAAAGAAAAAAACTGATTCACTTAACTAAGGAAAGAATTGAATAACTGAAACTTCTTGGAAGAAGATTGATTCTGTGCCATTCAGCATTTTTCTTTGTCCAATATTAAAAATTGACAAAAAAAAGTTTGAAATTGTGATTAAACTCAGAGAAAATCTATTATTAAAACAATTTCAAGTGCAGTTGCCATTAGCAGTGGGGTTGTTGGACTTGGGTCAGCATGTAGTCATAATCCCCTTTGTGTCTGAGTTGGTCAAAGTAAGTATCCCTCCAGACCAGCCTCTTGGTCAAGGTGTTGTTGCACCATGACCCTTGAGGACATATCTGACCAAACAAGACATGGAGTGGCAAGACTCATCACAAATGGCAAATCCAATTAGACTGTGAAGTCAAAGTGACCTGAGGGAGGGGCTGAAGATACGACTTTTGGAAAGCACTTTCTAGCTTCTTGGTGATGGTTAAATCAATTGAAAATCACTTGAGATTGATCAAGATGGTTGCCAAGACATTGAATTTTATTCTCTTTTTCACTTCTTTGGGAGATTTAAAGAGAAAATATCTTTTTTTCTACTGGAAATTAGATAAATAAAATTCTTTTTTCCATTGAATCCATGTGGCAAGAAATTGCTTCAACAATGGCAAGCCTTTTGAATGAAAAGTAAGGAAGTGATAAGTTTAGCTGTAGGTTTTGTAAATGTGTGAGAAGAATTGAAATGTCTAAATGTTAAAGGTGGCAACAGATGTTTACAATGGCAGTATTTTGTAATTATTTTGTCAATCTGGTTTGAAGTGGCTTGTAAATTTGATATGGATGTATAGCTGCTTCTATTTTTAACTCTTGTTTCATAATTAATTTTCCCCCTCCCCATCATCATGTACCAAAATTGCAAAATTGTTTTCTTGGAGTTGTGTACGCGCAGTAGAAATGCTGACTGGGCAATTTGATAGAGTCTCAAATAAATGACCTTTGAGCTTGGAATAAAAAAAAAAAAAAACATGGCAAAATTATAGATTAGTTCTAATAACACTGAAATTCTGTCAAATACTGAAAAACAGTTTATTTCAGAAATTTGTGTTTTCTTTCAAAATAAAAACACAATTCTCCAGAAAACTGCACTGCACTGCTTCAGCATTAGAAATTCAACTTCGGAGTAGCAAATTGTTATCAATGGCACCCTAAGCATTCTAATTTGGAATTTTTCCACATCCTCAAGGTCAAAAGCTATTTCTTGAGGGACCATCAAATTGCCTATCCAAACGTTATTAAAACCATGTTGAATTTTCTTTTCCACAACAACTCAACCAACGCACTTACCACGCTAACAACAACAATTTGTTTTCGTTACTTCCAGTAACTACTTCCCCCAACTTAAACTACACACAACCGTAGTCCAATCATACTCGCAATGGAAAGCGTCGACAATTTTTACGACCGCAATTCTACATATATATTTCACTTAAAATAATTAGAGTTATACGCCGAACAACAGGAAGTAGAATGGCCTTAAAACGCACCCATTTTCTCTCAAACATAATTACAAGCTGCGAACTTTTTAATACCACATTTGGAAGCTTTTATCAAAATCCGGCATTTGTCGATACTGCCGTCAAGTCGCCGTATCGCGGCCGGGCAGATTTAATTCTCGTATAATTACGCTTTATAACTCCAGCCAGTTTATCATCTTTTACAAAACATCATGTGATGTTGTGAAACGAGTTGCCAAATCCACCAACTGCCCTTCGGCTTAAAACTGAGGGGGCAAAACTCCAAATTGTCTGTTTTTCTTTTCTTATTGCCCGAAAACGAAGCAGAGAAAAACACAAGTATGGGACCACCCTAAAATCGGGCGCGCTGCCAGCACGAATTGCAGCGACGTAGATTTGTTCGGAAGACAAAAATGCATTTCATTTGATTCCTTTCCTCTTATGCCCTATCAAACGCCCATTTCAGATATTTCGACGAACGATCGATCGATACTGTACCTCGGGCCTTGTCTGCAAAGTGGAAACAGGTGACATAGTCGTGCATCAACCTGTCTTATCAGTTGCGCTGGCTAACCAATGCATCTAACCTTGAAAATGAAAATATTTGCTCCCCAATGCACGAAAGCTACCCCTGGGTGAACGGCGCTTTGCTGCAATACTTTTAAATCGCGACAGAAATTTCAATAAAACTGATTTACGGGTTGAAAAATGCGTTAATTTAACTACCGTGCTTTTAAGTAACGTATTGTTGAGTCGAATTGTTGAAAAATTCTAATTTTTCAGGCGAAGGTTCGTGGGCGCGCTCTTTTATTATACGATTTTTAAGTGGCCAAACTCACCGGTCTCGTAAAATCCCTATTGGCCTTTGTTGTTGGTAGCATCATAAAACTCATAAACGTGCTTGTTTTGATTCTCGAATTTTAGAATAACCCGCGTCATAATTAATGTAAACGTCCAGTTTATCCCATCCCCGCTTTTAATTAGAAAAGGAGCCGCATTAACTTAGCTTTCTTTTACACATTTAAGCTTACCCAAATCCAGTAGTGTTGTGAATAAACTGAATAAAACTCAAGTAAAGTCCACAAAACACACAACATAAATGACTACCACATTTCACCGTTTTTTAAAACCCATTTTTGCTTCCCTGGGAGTAAAAAAAATGGTGTTGGGGCCATGATTAAGTGCCTGGATGAGAAGGCGAATCTAGTTTTGGGATACATTGAAGGGCTGTTCACTATCTTAAAGTTTGGATTTGATCCAACATCCATTCGAAATGATTAGAAATGTCAATATTTTACCTTGCCGGCTGATAATCCAAACTGGATCTTGAAATTGATTTGTTTGTATGTGTTCAAGAGATTGGAGTTTGTTAGATTAGTTGTGTATTTTAATCATTATAAAACCCAAGTTGTGGGTTTGGAGTGAAATTCCAGCAATGTTGTCATTAGAAGTAGGAGGTGAAATTAACAGGACTATTAAGTTGAGAGCAGTGAAGAAATGTATGGTTTACCTTAAAGATTTCTAATCAACTAAACACTCATCTTGAAGAACAGGAGTAATGGGATCGTTTACAGGCTGCAGTGGCAATAAATAAGTAAAAGATTGAAATGCATTTTGCCTTAAATCAGTACAAACTTTGAGGATATTTCGGTCATGTTGTGGGCTTTAATCGATACATTTCCGTCACAACTTGTTCGCACACCACAAAAATCAAATTAGGCAACTTTCATATCTGTCTCCATTGATTTTTCTTGATGTTTCGAATCAATTTATATGACCACACGTTCAGCCCCCAAAGAGAAACAAATCAAATTAACATAAAATTGGCTTTTAATAAACAAATTTTTTCTTTTTTGTTTTTTCTTTTTTTAAATAAAAGAAGATACACAGCTGTGTTGTGACACAACCAATTGAACATGCCTAACCCTAAAGCAATGCCTTCTATAAAGCCCATAAAATGTTTTATTTGAGTGTGAAACATTGATCCAACTGAAGTAATGAAAAGAGAGAGAAAACGAAGAAATAAAAAGATTCCATTCAGCAAAAACGCTCCGACTAAGCTTCACCCAAATAATCAATAGTCATAGCAGGAAACTTGTGTTTGAATAGCAAAGCAAGAGCAATAATAAGAGGCGTGTATTACCTTTTGTAGCATGGAAACCTTAAGAGATGTCAGTTTGAGTGCAGCAACACTACTGGTGGAATGCTCGCTGCTCTGCTCACTTCTTTGGTTACTGCCTGCTCCCGTCCAATTATATTGTTGCTGTAGCGGTGGCGCCTGGTGGCGGATTGTGCAAGCAATAAATCAGTAAATGCAGCCTTTTTTTAAGGTCTGTTTACTACTTTTTATTGATTGTTGATCAATGTTATTGACCGGGCGAGCTTAATCCGGAATGGATTGTGATTAGGCCGTACTTAGGAGATAAAGTTCGATTATTTTTAGTAACCATTAAGTGGAGTGTTATGTGCGTTTTAATAATTTTACGGCTTTCTCGCTTTCACTCGAGCAGGTCTTCACATCCTGCGCGTAAGAAACATTAACATTTAGAATTTCCCGTCAATGCGACACGATTGACGTCATTACTCGTTGCCATGGCGACGGGAACACATCCCAATACGGAAACTAGTTTGCGTGTTCGAGACCTTGTGTTGGGTTATTTTTAGCAAATGGACATCACGGGTGAATTAAATATTGCAATCATTTAGACTTATTTAGTTTGAATAATTAATCGGGGAAAATTAATATCGAATTTAATGGGAAAAAATTAGATATGGAAAAAAAAATGTACACGCGATCAATTAATTATTCATAGCTGATTTAAAATGTACAGTTAGGTGTGATGTATAATGCACACATTAGATTGTGAGTTAGACATGAAGAAATTAATTAAAATGTTGAATATTTAAAACATAAATTGAAATGATCGTGACACCACCTATCTGAAGTATGACACTTGATGCAAAAAGTCAGATTGTTGTGACTGGCGCCACCATAAATCGTTGCGGTGAAACATTTAACTAAGAATTCGCAAAAGTCTGTCTAATCATCAAAAGAGTTCAGACTGAAAATTCCTAACTTATAACTGCTGGAAGTGTACAAACAACAAATTAAGTAAATTGATTAATTGATTCTTTTTTTTATGTCAAATTGGGATAAATTAAGTTGTATGTGTCAGACAACAGATGTGCACTTGCCCTACCAATAATTGGCCTTCGGTTCTGGAAGTGGTTCTGGAAGTGGATGTCACATAGACGACATGCTAAAGAGAGTTCTCTTGGAACCAGCAACGTGAACTGTCGGCAATATCGTGCATACTACCTGAAACGGTCAACCAGGCCAGCGATGATAGTAAGACGGAACTCTCTGGCACGCTGTTCTGGTAAAAAATTTGTAAATGGAAAACCAGACAACAAAGAAAAATAATAGTCGCTGTAAATAAAACGATAACTACTAACCTAATTTGTGGAAATTATTATAATTATATTATTACTAGGTGGGTGCCGTTTGCTTTGCAACCTGGTTTCAGAATTATATTTGTTATAACCCGTTGCACTGTAACAGCATTTTCGTTAGATCGAGCAAGGACGCCATTGTTGTGAAATCTGCCATTAGGTGGCATGACAGTTTATTTTGGGCACGTGACCAACGGCAGCCAATCAAATTCTCAGTTGATTATATATACATTAATGATGTGATTTCTCTGTGATTTTTATATTTTCAATTATTAATAGAGTATTATTTACCATACAATTGTGATTAGTAGTAGACGTTTTTTTACTTTAGGCCACGTGGTCAGCGGTTGATCTTTGGCAGAATTGCAGCAATGCAATCCAGGCTTGGGAAAATACATTGGAACACTGACCCCTAGACAAACTGTTAAATAAAGACCAATAAATAAACTAATACAAAACTGTATGTCTTGTCTATTTTCCATTAGCGTAGTGCATTCATCACCATGTTTGCACTCTTCATGCCGCCAACTCACCAAGTTAACTATAAGTGATGTATTAAAAAAAATTACATAATAAACCTTTTAAATGTTATTGCCTTTGAGTGTCATGCTTGATTGAAAGATTGTGTTTATCTCTGGTGAAATTGAAAACATTATTTTTGCAAACATTCGTTTTATTCGTCACTAGAGATTAAATAAAATGTGGTTTGAAAGCTGTCAAATATGAATGAGATTGAGATAAGGTGTGTCAGCTGTAGGTTTGCAACAACTGAATTGTGATTTCTGGGAATGCTCATTGCCAAGAAAATCTCTCAAATGTAAGTTAGTTGCTGTTTATCTTTGCCCCTAGAGGTTTTCATTTCAGAAACAAAGAAAATTGATAATACAAAATAAAATGATGTACTCTTCTTTTATTGATTGGCCCTGATTAAAATTTACGAAATGGAACCAACATCTTGTGGTGATCCCAAAATCAACAATAGATTTTTTAGGAGTTGTTCCTTTATTTGATTGGCGAGCCCACCCTAAACAATTTGACAATCAATAACCTAATATCAAGAGTACATTTAGGAGCGCGACAATCTTTAATGCTAGATGCATTCAAAGTTTCTGTTTTTGCCCATTTTTATTTTGCCTAGGATGATTAACGGGCGGACTTCCCATCCGCCATTTTTTCAGAATCTGAGTTGTCCCGTACATGTGGAAGTAGGTGCCATCTGTCGCCGGAATGCTAAAATTATTTGCGGACAAATGGCGGACAACTAACATCTCGCATTTACAGTTTCAGTGGAAGTTATAAAACGGAACATCTGTATTTAATGTTGGAATTAAAAATAATATCTGAAAATATAATAAAACATTTTCAAATATTATTTTTAATGCTCGCTAAAAATGGAAATGTGAGTTGTCCGCCATTTATCCGCAAAATGACGTCATTTTATGTCTTTTCAGCCACAACCACAATGAATTTGGGCTAGTTGTAAATCCTTCAGTTAATCGTCCTGGTTGCGCGAGAAAAATAATCAACAAAATACATCCGAACCTTTTAAAACAATGTCGGTACAATCAATTATCCCCACTTGGGGGTTATAACCGCGAGACGTCTTGTGGATTTCTTTATGGTGGAGGAAGTCCATAAGATGTCCATTGTAGGGTAAAATAATCAAGCCAAGCTTCTTTTCTTAGGTCAATTACACGGTTTGAGTCGTGCTGTTTGATGTGCTAGACAATTTGCTTGTAGTGAAAAGAAGATAATGGGATTACATGTTGCGTGAGTTTGTGTTTTTATGTGATGATGAGGGAACCGTTAGAGGCAATGGCTGTGGATAAACTCGGTGTATTATTTTGAAAATAGCCAATAAATTCTCTTAACATGTACACGAAATGGATCGAATATCGATCGGATTTTCTGCATGCAAAACAATTTGCCGGTTCGTGAACTCGTGCACAAAGGCTACTCATTAACAAGGACTTATTGAACTGCTTTGAAAACATTTATTTCAAAAATCTATTTGAACGTTGCAAGTTATGACCGTTCCAAACAACCCAAACAAGTCGATTATTTCTGTGATTCATTCGTTTGAATGAAAAGCTGGTCAAAGTAATTGGCCTATAATGTTGTTGATCTCAAACTTTTTTTAGTCAAATACGTACACGTATAGAAGTCCTACTAACGGCATTCCAACGCGATCCAACCAGAACCCGGATCGCATATTGTGCATTTGCTGTGTTAGATTAACTGTTTTCATTATTTAAAGTGAGGAATGATCCAAGTACTTTTTCAGGTTTTATTTTCGAGTGTAAACCGAGATCGCGACATATATTATGTCATGACTCTTGATATTCATGCTGTTATCTACTTACTCAGATTGTTGCCACTGGCGCCACCATAAATTATAGTGGTAAGATATTCAACTAAGAATTTGTTTAGAATGTCAACAAATCGATTGATTTCATTTGGATTGATGTCACTGACAATGATTGAAGATCGAAAGATCTTTGCTAAGAAAAACCACTTGTTTTGTATTTGTTAGATATTTAGATATTTAGTGCCATTAATGGCATTAATCAATCTTTAATTATATGTGCTTTACTTTCTCTTTAAATAATTTCTAGCTTCAAGATAATGAAACGAACAAGTTGTTAGTGCACTGCTGATTAACTGCCTTCAATTTGAAATTAATCTTTACTAGCTGGGATGCCAGGATGCTTATTCCCTAGCAACCAAGTACAACAAGCAACTTTAATAATGTGAAAGTATCATGTGAAGTTATGACAGTTTAAGCCTACATCTGGTATGTTTCAACCAAAAAAAAAAAAAGAGAATAGAAGAAAAAAAGAGGTTAACTGTAGAAACCAACAAAATAAGAAAAAAGATCACTGGGAAATAGAAACTTCAACTGCAGATGGTAAATAAATCTTATTCAGGTCTACTTCATTAGCTGCAACAAACAAGAGCGGCTGCACTGAACTCTCAAATGGTAGAAATAGTGATGTCTTTGTGACCACTAATTTGGAATCCAGGGACAACCAACCCAAATTAATGTGCTGCAAGTTTATTCAATTTAACAAGATCTTTCCCATAAGTGGTTTGAAAATTTCCAATTCTTCAGCATGAAATTAGAAAATTCTTTGATATTGATGCACACGCTTCCATACCAGTCTCAAATGTTTCAAAACCACTAAACTTCTACCAATATATCTTGCTTGATTAAGATATTTTGCAGTTGCTTGGTTGCACTTGTGCACCTTAATGGCAGTGGCATTTCTCTTGAGACTGAGGAAGTAAGAAAGTGTGTTTATTGGATCAGCAACAACTGAGGTCACATGCAGCAAGTAGTGACGAAAAAAGAGCATCAAAGTAAAGATGTCTGCCATTAGATGGCAACAAAATGTTGGCACAACTCCAAGGCACCACATACTAGCCTCCGGTGCAGGTCCCTGGGCGAAAACAAGAATATTGTATTTTGAAATAAACAGCAAAGAGGATTAAGAAGCACTCGGGGAAAATCTGGCACTCGGACCCAGAATCTCATTAATCATTATCACCAAATGCAATATTCCAGATGCTATTGCTACATCACTCCATTATAATTACAATGACAATATAATAGCCCATCAAGTCACTACTTGCAGTTAATTAAATGGAAATCCATGCTTTGTTGAGAGTCGCACACCTTAGACAGGACATTAAGATGCATCAAGAGTATTTACGATATGAGAGAATCCAAATATAAGCTTAGATAATAGATATCTCTTATCATTCCAGGCACGTGCTGCACAGGCACAGGCACAGGCTTCAGTGTCATAATGCTGTGATCAGACAAGTGCATTGACACTCAACTAATGCAACCTAGACTGTAATTTGAGAAGATTTAACTATTCGATCAATTGAAGAATCAGCAAGCATTGCCAATATGAAAAAATGACAATTCCAGACTATGTAGGCCCCATGGGGCCCAGCACTCAGCTATAAATTTCTCTAAATAAATGTGATTGTGTCTGAAAATGACGCAAATTGGAAGGGACGGACTGCGGAAAGATAACCGGGCGGGGTATTTTGCCTCAAAGTTCGGGCCTGTACAAAAATATAGGTCTAAGATTACATTTTTATAAATGTGAAACGGCTTGTCGCTATTCTCCCTTTTGGGGTTAAATTGCACCATTTAGGTGTAAATATTACATTTTTATGCGCGTGTACGCCTTGCAGGTGTCATGATACACCCTTGGGTGTACATTTGCTCCTTGATGGCATCTTAAAAAAGGTGTTAATGTATTCCAATATAGAATAGTATTACTCCTCTGGTGGTGTAAATTTATTTCCTAATGGTGTTAAATCTACTGTTCTAAATAAACAAGTGTAGAAAAGGGAAGAATAAAATTGTGTTCTTAGAGGAACACTACTTTAAATTTTTATTTTATTTATTTAAAGCCACCATTTTTTTTTGTTACTTTAAATTTTCATTTTCATTTATTTAAAGCCACCATTTTCTTTTGTTGCTTTAAATTTTCATTTTCATTTATTTAAAGCCACCATTTTCTTTTGTTACTTTAAATTTTCATTTTCATTTATTTAAAGCCAGCATTTTCTTTTTTTGTTGAATCTTTTTTAAATGTATGTTTAATTTTTAACCCACACTCAGATTCAAAACAAGGTCCATTCACTGCAAATGCCGATGTCTGACCTGCTAGGCTAGAGGTTCCCAATTTTTTTAAGATGGTGTATTTGTTTGTAGAGTACAATACGGTGACATACCAGTAGGTCAAACACCAAGAATCCAAAAAAAAAATAAAAATTTCCACAAATTCCAGTCAAAAATCACAAAATCACAAAATCCAACACCAAAAATCCATAAAAATTAAACAT
>JAQIXU010000818.1:0-24584 GCA_034701245.1 Strigamia transsilvanica | reverse complement strand
TTCCGGGAACGAATCGAAAACGAATCGAAGGAACGAATTCCGGGAACGAATCGAAAACGAATCGAAGGAACGAATTCGGGGAACGAATCGGGGAAACGTATCGGAAACGTATCGGGGTTGACAATTTTTTTTGCATATAGCGCGCGGGTGCGCTATTGGAAGGTATAAGGTAATCATGTTTTACAGCAAAACAGAAAAAATGAACTAAAAAAATAAACTTACAGTACCACAACTATCACACTAATTAATATAAACTTTACAATGCTCACACGTTTGGGATAAACGAAACTCTACTGTATACACAAATCTGCACACATTTACGTAACGCAAAATTTTTTATTTTTAGATTCCCTTAGATAAAAGTACTCGTAAAGATATTTCTTCCAGGACCCCAAGCCCAAGGGAGCCCCCAAACTGCAGGTTTTTCGAGTTAGAAGCAAAAAATTTGTGTAAAGTTAACTATTCTATAATTTAGGCCCGGCTGAATTATAAATAATAAATGGTAAAAAAAAAATCTATACTTTGTGCATTTATGGATTTTTATTCCTACTGGTCCAAGCCACATCTCACCCCTCAAAGGCCCTGCTCTCACATGCACCCAGATAACGAAGGTTGCACCCGTGTTTTGTGTGTCTCCCCGGTGCAAATCTAAGGTTGGGTCTTTAAGAAAGTCGTCAGACAATGGCACGGCCTAAATACTCCAGACTGGCATTCAGGTGTTGTGGTCATGACCATGTTCAAGTTTTACGCAAACACAACACATGAACTTTATGTTTTTCTAAGACCGAACACCAAATTACTGAATAATAAATATGGACATAGAAAACAATTTATTTATTTATTTATTTATTTATTTATTTTTTAAGAATCAGTTTCTATTCTGAAATGCACCTAATATTCATGAAAATTCTAGTCTAGCCAGTCGGCTGATATCTATTTCATGGTTCAGATGTAGGACCACTACAAATACAATTCTCCAACTTCCCAGAGCCTAAACGAAGTGGAAAATGAAATCTAAATCCAAAATTCTGTTTCCTTTTTATTCCTACCTAAAACCTTTCTTTTTGTTTGCTTTAGTTTACTTGATTTAAATTTCAAAACAATTTGACTTGTGAACTAACTTGCTTGCCCATATTTTAAACGAGTTTTCTTTGCACTTTTATGCCCATGGCCACAGTTAGACGCAATATATTTTCTCAGCAACCCACCCACCCTCTAAGGTTATTTCAAAGAAATTTCTGCTTTAAACTTAAAGCTCAAAGCCTTAGCTTCAGACAAAGCAAACACAGTAAAATGCAAGAAGTCGTTAGTCACTATTAGGCAAAAAATAAAATCCTCAAGTCTCTAAACATTATGTAAAATTTAAACATGCTATAAATAGATTCATTTGAGTTTAGCATCAATAAATTCTAAATTAAATTGAATAATTTACCACAAAAACAATAAATACTAAGACATTTTGCTACATCTAATAGTTGTGTTTGTTCTAACAACAAGTGATGTATTTTGGCAACAACTACTGAATTTAAATGACCATGACAGTGTTTGTAAATATTATTGTTCTCTGGAGAATTGAAAACATTTGACCAAAAACACATTTTTAACGTTTCGTTGTTGTTATTATTATTTAAAACCCAAATGGTCAGCTTTTGCTTCGGTGCAAAAAAGTGAACAGATGACACAAAAGAAGTAAAATGTGAGATTAGTAATTAATTATTTAAAACGTGTGTTGAAACATACACTGAGCTCCTAAAACGAAGGTCTTCAAAAATAAACATCATGATTTATTCACAAAAGCAAAGTGACTTTCTCCAAAGTCACGAAACCTCACGTAGGATCCAACAAAAATAGGAAAAATATTTTGCGCCAAAAGAAAGAGAAACAAAGAAAAGAAGGAACTAAAAAAAAAATAAAAAAATTAAAGTGACAAAGCCTGGCCCTAAACACTAGTGATTGGTACACAACTTTTCCATCTATAGGATGAATGCGCCAGATCATATCATGAAAGACACCGATGGTTCATTTCCCACATAATGTTACTCAACTTTCCTTTTAAACCTAATTGCGGTTAATTTGAATTGAAGAAATTATTTCCATCAAACTATCATTTCCTCTCATCAATTGTCATTTATAACAAAATAAAAACAAAGCGCATTTAAAAAGTCAAATCCCTAGTACGGTATTTTTAAAAAGAAAAAGTAATAATAGTAAAAAAGAATGAAACTAAACTACTATCCCTTAATCGACTGCTAAGAAAGAATTCCTGGTAGAATTCCTACTCTCACTAGCTGTCTCAACATGTCATTTAGACTAATTGAGGGTTTACTCGGTCTAACTAAAGAATGGTGGCCGATTCAGTCTGTTTTTAGTCTTAGTGCACAACTTTTAAACAACAAACCAAGCTAAACTGATCTTGTAAACAGACTTTCACAACTGTTGTTGTTCAAATGGCTGTCTATAAAGCAGCGCTTCTCAAAGTGTGGTCCACGTATCGGTGCTTAGTAAAGCATTGGACCAATAACACATTGGGACAAAAAAATACCGATCTGCTACATTTAGACTCGTTTAAAAAAGCTAAAACGGACTGAATGAGTTTTCGGATGCAGCTAGTGAATCGAATGGATTCCTGATCGACAGGAACCCAGTTTAAAAATTTCCTCGTCATAAGGCATCCAGTTGGGAGGATTCTACCCGATCCTTTCATTCAAACACATTTTCATGCCGGGTATGTATTGAAAAAATTAGCTTTCGATATGCTTGAAAATCCATTGATGCTAAATTTAACCGTAGTGGAATTCAGAAGTAAGCTATCAAAATCATTGCACATATTTTTTCTCCCCCAAATGTAAGAAAAATAAATTTTGCTCTTATCTTTGTGAATTCGAAATGTGCACTTATGAATGCATACAAAGCACTTTTTTTCTTCATAAAAGCATCCATCAATATTTTTTTTATTGTATTTCTTACCTGCGTAGACCAAATGTGAACACACTTGTCGAATGATCCACTAGCTAGAAACTTTCCATCAGGGCTAAATGCAACGCTGTACACCGGTTCTGTGTGCTTGGTCAGTGTGTGAATGCACAATCCTCGTTCCACGTCCCACAAACGGACTGTCGAGTCGAAAGAGGCACTGTGAAAAAACAAACAAAGAAAGCAAATCAGTAAGTAAATAAATACAAATAAAAAAAAACAACCACATTCAATACAATTGGCGAACAAAGCGCTTTTTGTGAGTTAGTTGGCAAACAATTTCATCTCCGATCACTCCCTTTTTCAATTCGACATCTAATCAGTTATCTGTGTCTCCTTATCCGAAACAATCAAAAAAGAGGGAAACAGCATTAGAAACTAAGCAAATAAATGTGAAAAGACTGATCAATAAAAGGAGCAGGTGGGCAACAAAGTTAGAGAGCAATTTCCCAGAGGCAAGAGAAGAACAGAAGATGATGATCAGTAGGGCGTCTTAATGTTCGCCTCATTTGTACCTGTGAATAAAGGCTCGATTCCTGTAACCAACTCTTTACAATTAGGCCCAACGACACCGTAACTCAGACGAAAGGGAGCCCCCAAAGTGGGCAACAGACATAGCACCATACACTAGCGCAATTAGCAATAAAATTTGATGGAAGGAAAAATAATCAGAGAATGGAAACAAGCTACATGTCTCTGGCTCTTCGGGGACGAATGAAGATGAGAGCACACTTTCAACAAGAGTTTGCTGATTTTAAAACTCAAAGTCATTCTGCGTGGAACAAAAGACGCACGACTTTCCCCATGACGCCAGTGTAAATAAATAAATATACGAAAACAACCGACATAAGATGATTTGAAAGACGCACTTGAGATTTGCGTTTTTCTTTTTGCTTATCCAAAATTCAAGATTTAGTTTTGATTAAACAATCAATTTGATTAAATCCCACTTTGCTCGCCACCTTAACATGTTGTGCAAGCAAAGACGCTCTTTATGTCACACCCTCTAACCCAGGGGTTCCCAACCTTGGGTCGTGATCCAACTTTGCGTCGCCGAAGATTTTTGATGGGTCGCAATGGGTATTTTAACTGAAAATTGGAATAATGTCAAGGAATTTCAGTGCAATTTGCGTCGTAACTCAGCTTGTATTCATATGATGTTTTGTTTATGGCATTACGGGCGCTCTCTCCAAATAAAACAAAAAATTAAATTAAATTTGTCACTAAAGGCCTTAGTTGCCAATAGTAGTTGTCAACTACTGGCGATGATCTTAGGATCGAAAAGACCTTTAGTGACAAATTTAATTTAATTTTTTTTTGTTTTATTTGGAGAAAGCACCAATAAAGCCAGAAACAAAATATCATATCAAATCAAAATTGAGCACATGAGCTTTTATTCAATTTACAGAATTTTGAATTACCGAATCAGCTCAACTGACAAAAAAAATAAGTTCAGTTTGAGTTCAGTTCAGCTTCAGTTTATGAGAAAACCAATCCGAATACAAGCTTAGTCGTAACCAATACTGGACAAATGACCATAAATCCTCTCATTGTGCACTTTGGGCAAAATAAAATTTTCCCCCGCGCTTTATTAGAGACCCGCGCACAATAGAAAAAAATTTACGGTATGTTTTTCTCGGATCGTTACCATTCCCATTGGAAATCCTGTCTGCGAGCAAAGACACTGCAGCAACAAACCAGGCCTATCCTGTTTGCCAAAATAAATAATTTAATCAGATGTTTTTTGTTTACAACATTTGACTCAATTTCCTTGGTTCGTTCAGAAAGCAAATAACAAATAGGATAAGGATAATCTTCGATTGCCTTAAAAAAAAAAGAAGGTAAAAGTCATGTTGATGCCGGGCAGTTTAGATGTACAACTCCATTGCCTAATGGTATCCTGGCTCTCATGAATTATGGAGAAAACAAGAGAGCAGCGTGCGTTTCCTACTTTGTGCGTGGGAGAGGATGTGATACACTGAAGCCCATTCGAAAGGAACATTAGCACCAGCAACTAGGCTTTTCTTCTATTGATTCTTCCTCACACCAACTTTTTCTGCTTACAACGACTCTCTCTGATCCCACCACTAAACTAACTAGGATCGTTAAATTCCAACCATTCCGCCTTAGAAACGAAAACCCAATTTAAATATACACACAAAACCGTTTTTTTGCACTCAAAATTCCACACTTTATAATTGATATTCACGCAGAACTTTTATTCTCCATTGTATGACTTAAAACAACCATTCATTGTGCCCGAGCTATTTTCCCCTTCAGAGAGAGAACACACAATTTAGAAGGAAAAAATGATATAAAATATAAAATCCCATAATTTCTGCAAAAAAAGCCCACAATACAGCGATAAAACGCACATTCCTTAAATACGGTGTCAAAAGCAAGTTTTAAAGCAGCAAAATTGCAGTTATCGACTGTTATCATCCATTGCCACAGTCCAACCGAGCTTCCATGGCTGTACTCGCTCTTTCTGTCGCCAGAACTGTCAAGAAATGGGAGGCAGACGACTGTTTACGAGCTGCCTATCTGCCTCGGCCAGCTATAAATCCACGAGTAATATGCGACTCCCAAAAGACGTCGCTCCGAACTGACCAACCGTCACATCTGCCTTGTTTCTCCAAACGCATTCACTTCCACCAACCCAGTAAGTGATTACAAATTTACACTCCAAACAGAAATTCCTAATCGAAATTCAAACGTTTTACAAGCGCATGTCTGCCAACTTAAGAGAGAGAGAGAGAAAGAGAGAGAAAGAGAAAGAGAAAGATCCATGCAATCAATCTCTCTTACACTTTGACAGCGCACGAACCAAATCGAATCCAATCAAATTACATAGCAAAATCAGACAAACAGTACATTTTTAAAGAAAGAAGGAAAAAAAGGGGTTGGGACAGAAATCTGACGGGTTATTGGCATCTACGCGAGCAAGTGTGTAAACTGTAAACCTTTCGATCTAATATGGCATTGGTTGCCACACAACATTTGGCCATTTGGATAGAAAATGCTCATGTCGTATTCATGAACAATTTCATATTTCATCATGTTTTCCATTTTAATTTTAAACTTTATCCCGTCATTTGTGCATTTCGCATAATCGATTGTAGCATGCTAAGCAACGTATGAAAAATAAACCACAACAACTAATTTAGATAAATGTAGTAATGAACAGCTACAATTTTTATCATTTATAAACTGCTGCGTAGCAACATAATTCTGCTTATATGTAGATTACTCGCTCGAATGAATTTCTCACCAGTGCCAAAATCTTTTCTAAATTATGTTTATAGTCGGCTTTAACCAAATTTCTAAAATTCCAAAAAACACACCAAAAAAAAAACAGATCTGGAAAGCCCTTGCATGGTTTGAATTTCGATTTACTGCAATGTAAGGTCTTCTCAACTGTTATTATAAAATGTTATTAATGCTGGAAAATGGAAGTCGATGGTTTCAATTCTATTGCAGAAAAAAAATATTTCATTTTGCTTATAAGCTCATCATATTGGCCTGAAACCTAAGTATCAATTTAGGTACCACCATGTACTACGATGGAAATTGTTTTTGAAATCCAATATTTGTTAATTAAAACCTTCAATTTCTTCCACTCACAATGAAACAAAGAATTAAACAAGATGAAACATGAGTCTACCGCGGTCAACAATTTTTTAAATCGATCTTTGACCCTTACCACTGCGCTTGTTTAACAAACAGTGCCATCTAGTTACGGTTTACTGAATTCCAATCAATAAAACTAAATGAAAATCACAACAAGATCAACTTTTACTACCAATAATCAAGTGTGAAAGTTGAAAAAATGTATTGTATTGTAAATAACACTATTCAGTCTATTGATAATTAAAAATATAAAAATCACAAAAAAAATCACACAGTAATAATTTCCATAAATTAGCATAGTAATTATCGTTTTATTTTTATTATTTTTCTTTGTTGCCTGGTGATTTTAAACCGGAACGCATTCCGGTGAGTTCCGGCTTACTTTCAGCCCTGCCATTAATAATAATAATAATAAATCTAAACACTTGGTCAAACTTTTCTTTTTAATCTGCAATCAACGCTTTCATTTGTGATTTTTTGTCGATTTTTTATTTTCGTGCCTTTTCGAGCGAGCCAAACATGAGTGATCTTGGCCAAAAGTGTTGACTCAACTGCTTCAATGGATGTTGCTGACTGTGCAAGACTGCAAACCACTACTACAGTATTTTGCCCAATGATTATTTTTTTGTCTCTTTGTCGACCAGTTTACCTGTTAAACGCCACCACCGACAAAACGTTCAAATGAAAGGCGCCAGTTGCAACCATCAAATCAGCTCGCCGCACACACAAAATGGGAAACCATTTGGCGCCTTTTCAATTCTCACCATGACCCGACAACTTTTTTTCCCTTTGGCCTATGTTGCACTCTTCCAATCCGATTTACCCACGAAAATGTTTTGATTTTACAACAAAAAAAATTGCAACCCAACAAAAAAAAAAAAACCGAAATGCAATTCGATGAATTATTTGTTTCAGAGGAGAATTTAATATTTAGAATATTAAAAGCCAAAAGCCATCTTCGAATGTTGAATATTCAATTACTTGAAAACAAACCCAGATGATGTAAAGAGAACAGTGTGGCCGTCTCGCGTTTCATCGACGTTGAATGCAATGCCAGAATTCGCTGTAACTAAACATTTTGCCAAGTTTCAACTTACCTCGCTAACACGAGGCTCATGTTTGGGTTATTAGTGCTAGGTCCTGTGGGACTCCATTTAATCGTGTAGATTTCTTTATTGTGTGCTTGTAAATCGTGGACGCACAAGTCTTGCTTCATGCTCCAAATCTAGAAAAATAAAAAATAAAAAATATAATAAAATTTAGAAAAATCAATAAAAAATTTAAATGTAAACATCATTTTTTTCCCTCCGCCTCCCAAGAGCATATTTAACGCAGTACAAATAAAGAGCAGTGAATTTCGAACATCCAGAGAGACTTGGAATGACAGCTGCCAAGAAAAAGTGTCATTCCATGCAAATTCGAGTGGACCATCAACGTGCGAAAGCAAGTGATCGTTTCCATGCAAATAGGGTAAACAAAACTAGTAAGTGATTGACGAAAGCACAAATTGCGAGCAGTTTCAACTCAAATCCTCTTCGCCTTGAGTGCCTCACAATCTATTAGCAGTGAAAATCACTGCAAAATCTCAAAACCAGACACCGTGAGTGTGTCTCGAATGTGCTAATAAACGTCTAACATCGCGGGATTTACATTTAAGATGTATACTAAGAAGAGCGAAAACTCGGGCTTTGAGCGATGCGCGATGCGGTTGTGACAATCGATAAACGAGAATTGTTTTCAGCAGCCAGGAAACTATGTAGACGGATATCGAGCTAACCGAATTAGTGTGTTTGCTAGAGAAAAGTGTAACATGTAAAGGATCAGGGGGATAATCAGCAAGCCCAAACCCAAAGGGGTTATTGGTTTTGGAGGCAAGGGAGCATTGCGCACGGATGAAAATTCATTTGTAGCTCGACCGAACGAAATAATCGCTTTTGGTCGCTTCGTTCCAACTCATCCCTCAAACCGATTGCCCTGTGAGTCAATCGGGCGCGAAATAAAAATTCTTGGCACATTTTTACGGAACGGGTCAAGCTTGTGTGTCAATTGTAGAAAAACTTTTAGAATTACCAAACTTGTTTTTCCGCCTTTCTTTTTTTTAAACCAAAAATTCAACTTCAAATTTCAACTTGAAGCTGCGCGAACCAAATTATTGATCCAAATGGCTTTTAATCGAATCCAATTTCAATTAATACTGAATGCAGTATAATAATTGAATACTAAATACGATGAATAATTTAGAAGTGAATGGATACAATTTATGAAACCTACTAATCTGTTGAAACTTTCCCATATTTCAGTCCAATACAAAAGGCGGTAAACTTTTGTATTTATTTATTTATTTATTTGTTTATTTATTTATCTGTGCGTTTTACTAAAGTCTTAAACGCATAGATCCCAATTGTGTAAACAAGAAAACGAACAATTCTTACGGCCTTCCATGTAGCCGGCTCAAAACGCAAAATAATCCCATTCACGTCTCGTACCCGACCAAACTTGCAATGTCTAGAAAATGTGAATGTATGGAGAATGGTTGGCACATAAATCAAGTCAATGGAAGGAAGCCGATAAGGCCTATTCTTTTTGCTATGTATTCGGGAATAAATCACCATCAGGTTCCATTCGAGTAAAGGAAATAAAAAAGAAAGGGACCCCCGAACGCTCAGGGGTGCCTTACTGCAACCAAGGACAAGGTGGATGGTCGGGGTCCCCTTTGCGTGCGTCGTTGTGCTTCACCATTTTGTCGTTTTCTGCTTCGTTAAGGCATTTACTCTTGGAAATTAAGACGACCAAATAGGATTTCCTTTCCTCTACTAATTAGAAAAAAGACAAAGGAAAGAAAAAAAATCCTAGTTTACAATTGGATAGTCGCCTTAATGCGTTTTCCAATGCTAAAAACACGTTGGCAAATCTCTCAGACCCTATTAAGATAACCTCACGATGCACTATGATTTGCGTGCTCACTTAACTTGTACTTAGATGCTATTGCTAACGTTTGCTTCTATAATCGCCCACTCTACGAATAAATTCAGCGTGCCTCGGCGACTATCTTAAGCTCCTACACAATTTAACGCAATTTACCTTCATTGCATTCTCCAAAAAGAAAAAGGAAAAGAAAAACAAGATTTCTATCTTGCAGCAACTTGAAATTACATTCGAGTGCGCTCGTAATATTCGCACCTCGATAAATCCATCATAGGCGGGGGGCAGTTTAATTGATGTCGATTATTACCGTTAATGTTGCAAATTGTATTTGCACAATTGTTCGAGCGCGGCGAAACAGAACAAAACAAAGGATTTGGTTGGGTAAAAAGCACATCATCATCATCATCATCACCGCCATCGCCTCGAGAATGTGCAGAAAAATTTCTCGCTGGGTGTTGATGGTGCAGCTCCTACTCATCCACTAGGCTCTGATGAATGAAAGCACTTTACACCTGAAATAAGCATAGCGCAATGGCATTGCTAACGGAACAGGTGACAAGTGGGCCAGACTCACGAGCTGCTGCACCCATAAATCCACTCCAAAGAAGAGTTAGTACGACGACCTGTGCTGCCTTAGAGACGAGAAAAAGAAGAGAAAAAAAAGAAGAGAAAAGAAAGAAAGAAAAAAGTTAACTTATCTCTTTATTTTAGTCCCATTTCCCATTGCGTATTGTAGTAATAAATAAATGAATACATTTTTTATTTAATAAGGAAAGAAGAGCAGGGAATTGCAATTGTATTCGTACATTTTCTATATACAGCTATAAAAATATAAGTTTAAAATTTTACGTTTCGATTAAATGGAAAAGATATGAAAACAAAAATCTATGGCGCCCACAGAATCCGAATTCGCTACAACTTCATCTTTCCACTTGCAATTGGATCGTAAAGTTGACTTTCCCTTTCCAAAACACGTCCACTCTAGTGTGTTGCAACGTAAGCAAGTGCCACATTTTTCTGCATTTTATTTTCTCCAGTTGGAAATCAATTGCAATTCCCCACTCTTCTTCCATCATGTTACCAATGTACTATTCGCTTCATCCCAAGAAAATATTTAAAAAAAAAAAAAAATTCCCCGTTACCATAGAAACCCTATTGAATTGCACTTCCCCATTTCCCCAACCCCTACTCCAACCCATTCTCATCACTTTATTTTCCATCCGAACCTCGCAAATCGATTAATTCACATTAATATCACTTCACAATATTTACACATTCAAATTAAGTGTGACACAATATTAAGTTCACCGTCCTTATGAACCAACGCTACGCCTTTCCACTCAACATTTGTGCAAACGCAAACCCCCGTTGCCGTGGCAGCAATTAATTCCCTCCATGAGCCTTGTTTTATAGTCCAAAGAAAAGAACTCATTCCTCACAAATGGACCTAACGGTTGAAAACTTTCTCCGAGGCATCATTAAGGTAAACGAAAAAATATAAAACAACAAACACAAAAAAAAAAAAAAAAGAAAAAAAAAAAGAAAAAAAAAAACACGCTTTGCTAGGAAAAGTAAATTGCTCACAACAGAGGGTTCGCAGCCGTGGAGAAAAATATTAAAGACCTAAGTTAGAATAAAAGCCGAAGCCCAAAATAAAATAAACAAGTAATTATATCCAAAAGTCAAATTTAGGATACAAGTTCTAAGCGCACGCCCTCGAGTTGTGGACAATGAGGCCCAGTTTTGTGTTTGCAGATGTGTGATAGTGGAGAGCTTGTCTCGAAACTTCTGTGGAGCGCGTAATCAAACATGACAGCTTAACCCTTGAGCAAACTAGGCTGTTCCTCGCACTCCAGATAAAACCATATACCACAATTAAGCATCTTCGCATCGCTGCTTAATTCTGACAATTTAAAACAAAAAAAAATCTTAAAACCACTTTGTCCACAAAAAAGAAAATGGTGGATACCAAAGTTTCGAGCTCTACTTAAAGAATCCATTTTACATGTAATAAAAAAATATATATTTTATAAATTATCGTTTTTGAAATTGGTAGTTGTTGTTGCGAAGAGCGCTTAAAATATCCAGCATCGCATTGGCTGAAGTTAATCTCAAGATAAAGGGAATCGGACTATTATTCCATCCAAGCTGCACATTATCATACAATTTATAATTTAAAAAAAAAAAAATACAATTTACTTGAGATTTACTTTTTTTCTTAAATCCCAACCCGAAAGTGACGTTTTAAAAAAATGAAATTCGAAGAGAAAAAAAAAAGTTGAGCAAACAAAATCCAGGAAAAACAGCAGGAGATGAGTGAGAGGGAAAAGAGGGGTAGACTCGAGAGCATCTGAGACGAAGGGGATTATTATGGCCAAATGGAAGAGAGAAGTTGTGTGTGCATGAGTGCGTGCCGTAATCGGCCAATTTCACGCGGCATTTGCATCGACCACAACGCACTACCCAAGTCGGTGAAGGCGGGGACGTCTCAGCCGCTGCCTCATCCGTCAACCGGACGTGCGCTAAACGACTGTCATCTCCCAAGATGATTCCAACTCATTTTCGCACTTCTAGCCAAACAAAAATTCCATACCCCTTCATCTGCTCGCAGGCTCCCCGAGTTCCCATTTTATGCCGAATGCCGAACGAAATCGCAGCACTAAACTTAATTTCCTCTTTCCTAACCAAAGAAAAATGGCAAACTTTTTTCAGCTCATATCCTAGAAAACTTTGCAGAAAAGAAAGCTAAAAATAAACAAAAATAAAAAATTATTTTCATTTACCCTGGAAAAATATTTATGCTGGATAAATCTGTTTCCAGTAGGCTCGTTTTCCCAACAAACTTTCTCGAAAGGTTTATGAATAGATAATGCTACGATTCTTAGCAACATGTAACATTAATACACACCTGAAGGGTTTGGAATGCATCGTCACAAATATTAATACAATTTACAGTTTAAACGCGCATTTCATGGAGCGAATCATCCATTTCTGAATATTTATCATCCAATTTATTTTAAAAAATTGCCGTAATAAAACACCATCCCCACGAAATGCCAAAAATAAATATTTAAATAAAAAAAATAATATAAATAAGTAAAATTTCTCTGAAATAAAATGTTAGCAACATCCCAATTTTTTTTTTTCCTTCTTTAAACGATTCCCATAAATTCTCCAAGCTTTACAAATAATTAAATAATAGTCTCATCTCACTTAAAACGAATAAACCCCGAGCAAATATTGGAAAATATCCGCTCCGCTCG
This sequence comes from Strigamia transsilvanica, assembly GCA_034701245.1. NCBI lineage: Eukaryota > Metazoa > Arthropoda > Chilopoda > Geophilomorpha > Linotaeniidae > Strigamia > Strigamia transsilvanica. The sequence continues at coordinate 11,793 of JAQIXU010000818.1, read as the reverse complement.
AAAAGAATATTTTCTTTATAAACCGCAACACAAACAATTAAATTTCAAAAATGTATAAACAACAAACATTCAAAATCTATTTGTCTACCCCTATTCAAATCGAGCACTTGTAAATTCCTAAACAACCCTCCACGCCATCGAATTTCGCTCAAACTGAGACAAAATCCGTACACACTCGGCGCATCGTCACGCTTAACGGAGTGAGAAGAAAAGCGAAATCAAGTCACGGTTGAGGTATCGCATCAAAGGTCGGAGGTGCCATATTCCAAGCCACGGGCCAAGGTTTACATCAGCTGCCAACAACTAACTTATGATTTACCACAAATAAACTCACTACCCCATTTTTTTCTTCTCTTTTTCACATTAAACTTTTTCTATTTGCTAAGCAAAATTAATTACGAATGTTTTTTCCCTTTTTTTTTCAACATTTTCCTCGTGGGATGAGATTCACTTCCTTTTTCTCTCCCATACTAATGTTTTTTCTTTTTTTTTAAAAAGTGGAGAAAGTGGAGGAAAAAGAAATAGTACACCGCACTTTAAGTGTTTCTAGTGACTCTAATACAATTAGTGCAAGTATGTTATTAACTCCGCCGTTGGGCACATTTCCTTCATTTCGCTACCCCAAATTCCCTTCATTCAAAATTCCCCGAGAGCCGAGCTGCTTTCGTCGTCTGATAACGAGAAAACCAAAAGAATCCGAGGTACAAACGACTAATTTAATTGGATTCACATTTCAAATCCACTGTTCTGTTTTCGGCGTACATTTCGTTTTAAATCATACTATTATTACGGTATCACCGAAATAATTTTTAAGAAAAAAAATTAGACACATAAATTTCAGCTTGGTCACAAAAGGGTTAAGTCGTTCATAATGTGGAAATAAGCCGCGCGTGCACTCCATCAGGAGAGGAGAGGCGAGCAATAAGTGTGCAAATTGATTTGTAGCTTATCCAAACCCCACGAGTGGAAATTTAAACTAAACAGTAATCAATTTGCGTCGTGGAAGCCAATGTTTGCACACATCTACGGCAAAAATTGCATTATAAAAAAATGAATTACATTATCATTTTGTAACCAATTACCGAAGGAAAATGAGAAGCGTGTTATTCTTTCGACTAAAAATTTAATATCACCAACGGAATTTGCAGCTGATCACATAAAGCAATCTAAAAACATGTCACTCTTAATTCTCAAAACGGAAAAAAAAAACGGCGGTGGGGGGGCACTGACAACGAGGTAGTTATGCGACGCGCAAATTAAAAAATTACGTGCTCGCATCGATCATCAAACCCGAGCCGCGCCTTAATATTCCGCTAATACCGAAAACCGATGGCAGACGGCGGCACCAATCTAATCCAATGAAAAATTAAATCGTAACATTTTACCTTCAGTGTCATGTCGTCGGAACAAGAGGCCAAAAGACTTCCCTGCGGATCCCATTTAATAGCATTTACTTCGTTCTGACAAAAACAAAATTAATTGTAATCAAATATCTCCACTGCAGAGACGTTCGTTATGTACTGTATGGCCTTGAAACGTCTTAATAGGTTTATCAAGGCCCAATTTGCACACGTGAATGCATTGGTCGGTAGAGCAAGATGCAAAGCTGGTGTTTGATTGCCAATCCACATCGAGTGCGGGAGCTACAATTTTATTTAAAAAAATTTTATCAAGGAATTTGGTTATAGGCGAAGTGCTATGAAATATTTTAGATGAATAATTGACCACCAAATCAATTTTCATCGTCATATTTAAAGATAATATTACACTTGCCTGAATGAAATGAAAATTGTTGAGTGCAGTGGCCAGAACTGGCATCCCAGATGATTGTTGTCTAGAAAAAATTAATTTCATTAATAAATCTAAACAGTTTTTCGTTTATACCTTATCAACACCAGCACTGAGAATGTGATTTCCTTTCTTGTTCCATTTGAGGGCGAAAATAGGTCCTTTGTGCTGGCCTAAAGTGCTCGCCAAATGACCGTCTGTTGTCCATATCCTTGCATAACCATCGTAAGATCCAGTTGCCAGAAATATTCCTTCACACTAAAAGAAAATCACATTAAAGCAAGTTGCGTTTTTCGTTTTTCATTCGACTACTCACATTCCAATCTAATGACGTTACGTCTTTGTTGCTCGGAACTTCGGTTCCACCTTTTTGTATGCAGTGTCGTAATACTAATTGGTTTGCACTTGTACTATTGTCGTTCATATTCCAGATGCGAGCTGTAGAATCCCCTGACCTAAAACAAACAAATTTAGTCAAAATTGCCTTAGTCGATAGTCATTTATTCTCTTACCCAGATGCTAAAAGATCTGTGGTTGGATTCCAGGCACAAATGAATACTTCAGACTCATGTCCTCTCAACACAGTGGCTCTGCTAGCCGGAATATCGATGCAGCTGTCCACTTCCATTGAATCAGTATGATTAGCTTAAAAAATTATTTAAAAAAAAAAAATCAAAATAAATTTTTTTTTCAATTATACAATGCCAAAAAGCATCAAAATCAAAACACCTTTCATCGAGTCCGCACGTATAACGAATTTTTTGACAAATGAGCATTCTGTTTTTTTTTTGTTTTTTTTATACTAATAAATGCACGTAAAGCGAATAATTACATCGCACAAAATCGAAAATTTTGAGAAAATTATTCTTAAAATCCAAATTATTCTCATTCACCAAACAGAAGTTACTAACAATAACATTATGTAAGGTTTTCAACATTATTTGAATGACAAACTCAATCAAAAACTCGTGGTAGACGCGGGACAATGGTTCTATGTACAATTACAGTAAGCAAGTGAGCCATCATCGCCATTTGCAGTGTTATTTTCACTCTTCACGACGGGTGTTTTGGGTTGATTTGCCTGTAGTCTCGATGCAACTGCATCCGGCATGACGGCATCTATCAATGACAAGGCTTCGATCATCCGTTCGGATCCATCCTAATACAAAACACAACAAAAACGTACATAAAATGATTTCAAGTTTACGATCCACCTCTCCTTCACCTCTCCTACACTGATTTCTGCTTCGGTATACTGCAGTCCTTTCTGTATAATACTAAGCAAAGCGGCAGGAGGAACTAATGCTCCATTTATGTTAGATTGACTAATATGACTTTCAATTCCAAATGTGTAAGCTGAATGTTGAAATCCTGAATTAAAATATATATAAATGTAGTTTATGACACGATATTTATATTTCTTGTAATTACCTGACTCCTGTAAATATCTGTACACCAGAAAATTCACTTCGTCGCTAGTAAAGCTCATACCCTCTGTGGCAGACATTAACAATACTGTGATGTCACCTCAACATACAGCAATTTTAACAACCAATCTAAAAAAAAATACAGATATTGTTATCAAATGCATATGACTGGGCAACAAACAGATCATTTAAACTACAAGACTATTGTCAGTGACCAGTGAAATATACAAAAAATGTACACAACACATGTACATTTTATCAGATTAGGCTTAGAGATTAGATCCGAGCATATTATTACACCCATCCGATTTTAAATCGACCGAATCTGTATTTTAGAAGCAGGTGCAAGAATAGGGTGCGTCAAACTGTTTATTTCTAGGGATTTCGAGATTTTGTTAGTTATTTTTTATCCGATGGTTTTTAACGTACCTGGAAGCGTGGAGGAAAACTAAACTGGAAACCACGTCGTGCAAAATGGGGAAAAAATTGTAATTTACACTAAGCTATGGTCTATGAATCTTCCGGAAGGCAACAAAATCTGTAAGAATGTAGAATTTATTGTTTAAAATAATATAAATTGCAATAGGAAAACACTGGCAACAACTAAATACCTAATGTCAACAGTCGGCCACACTTCGCACCTATGAACGAAAAGTATAACTTCCGAGTTGGATTAAGCAACGGCGCACTTGCACGTCAAATTTAAAGTTTTGTTTTTTAAAAATCGATGTTTAGGATTGAAAACGAACTTGTTTGCGTACTATTTCCGAAGAAAAACACATGCATTTCTAAAATGAAGGCGCACAATGACACCGGTCATTCACATTCAGTGTGTGACGTCATTCAATAAATTCCTTGATTTTGACCTCAATTTAAGTACCTTGAAAGTACTAAAGTTAACACCCAATTTTTTCTCGCATCTTCACACAAAAAATAATCACGAGCATTTCTATTGTATAAGATTGTCCAATAATAATTTTATTTCTGAAAATTACAAAGTTTACAGACTTTTTGCAGTATAAATGCGATTTATTTTATTTATTTGTCAATAAACGGATTAAACACATCTACTTCTTTCCTTCGATCATTATGATGTGATATCCAAATTTAGTCTTAACAGGTGGATCAGTGTAGATTGGATTTTGCAAATTGCTCACTTGCAAAGCAAAAGCAGCGTCTTGAAATGGCCCGACCATTGATCCCCTCGTCATCCAACCTAGATCGCCCTGGACGGACAAAGCGATTAAAAACGTGTAAAAATTCAAATTCCATCGAATTTAATTGTCAAAAATCTTACTCCACTTCTGGCTTTGTCTTCGCTATACTGAGCCGCAATTTCATTGAATTTCGATCCACTTTTTAACTTCTCCATTGCTTCCGTTATTTTTGAATGCTTCTCACATAAAATATGACGAACCTAAAAGTAAACATCAATTTAATAAACGCTCGTAAAACAAATCAAAACATATTTACTTTGACGGAAGAACCTCCTTTGCTTTCTTTACCACTACGTTTGCCCTCTCCATCGGCATCTTTTCCAGCTGAACTTTTCTCACCTTTTGTATTTTTAGCTGCTGGCTTACTGTCTTTCTTCTTCGGTGGCATTATTATAATGATTTTCCTAAATGACACATTTTTAATTTAGTGATCAAACGTTAAAAACCAAAACCTCCACTAGCAATTCTCAAAACCCGAATTAGCGTCACCCGATATACGCATGCTCGAAACGGAAACATAGAAATAAAAAACGAAAAAAATTTGTTTAAACATTAAAATCAATCAAATAATGTTTTAAATTAATTTTTTTTAAAAACTAGTCGCGTTTAAAAAAAATTTAATAAGACTAAGTTAAAGACAAATTATGATTATATTGACATTACACAGATATACCGGAAATAAACAATCGTTACGTTCCTCTCGGATCTCGTTCGCAATGGCAAACTCTGATGACTTCGATAATTTCATCGGGCCCGTATTGCCTCCGCATTTGAATGCTAATCAGACTGACATTAACCAACCTAATGATGATTATTACGGACCTGCACTACCGCCTGGTTATAAAAATCAAGAGGACAAATCGGATGACAAAATCATTGGACCTGCATTACCGCCAAATTGGAGTCAAGATTCCAAAGAGGAAAATAGTGATGAGGACGACGTAATAGGTCCTATGCCCACCACCAGTAATGATGATGCGGGGACATCAAGAATTGCGGAAGAATTCGAAAAAAGAGCAGATAAAATGAAAAAAAAATTAAGTGGCGCAGTGAGTTGCAAAGCGTAGAGATTATCAAATTTTTATACATTTCAAACTAACGTTGTCAAGGAAATAAATAACGAAACAAAACGCGAAGAATGGATGACCCAACTACCTGCTGAACTTGGTAAATCGTTTGGTTTAGGACCTCGGACGTTTAGCCGGAAAACCATTCCCGACAAAATCGATAATTCGGACTGGACGGACACTCCAGCTGATAAAGAAAGAAAAGAAAGGGTATTTAAAAAAAAAATTATTTTATTTCTTAAATTCAAATAGCCTAAATTGTGATATTTTTGTAAATATAGGAAAGGCTTGAAGGGAAAAATGTAGACAAAGACGAGGAGGTTGAAATTAACAATCCATATGACGAAGAAATGGCTAAAATTGCAGCCGAATATAATAAGGTATAAATTTTTAAAAATCTAATCATTTTAGTTAATATTTAACTTTTACATTTGTTTTTAGTCACTCAAACGAGAAGAGCCTTTGATCGATATTCACAAAAAGCAGTTAAAACGCAAAGCGGTAAGAATAAAGAATTAAAAACCCCTTGATACATTATTAAAATTAATTCTTCAAATAATTTAGAAAGAAGAGAAAAATAAAACACAAGAGAGACGGCCATTCGATCGGGACGTGGACTTAAAAGCCAATCGGTTTGACGAAGCTCAGAGAGATTCCATCATTAAACGTTCGCGGCAATTGGATAGTCGTTTTTCAGCTGGAAAGGGAAAATACCTTTAAAACAATTAAAAACATCTTAAAACAAACGGTTCTTTTTGTTGTTGTTATTTTTTTAAATTTCATATTCAATGTAGAGTACCATATTAGTTTTACAAAAATGTCTACTGATGAAATCAAAACTTAACAAGCGCTTCAATATTACTGCAATTTATCGTGAAATTTTTGTTACCTTGGTTTTTGTCAACGTTCATCTTCAAACTAGATAATCTTAAATGACAATGAGGTTAAGTTCAAAAATAAAAAGCTAATAAAACCGTTTATTTATAAGTACGATTACGAACACGCAACTGAAAAAAATTCAGATCCTTGTAAACCGAGTTTTCCCAAGCACTTTTTAGCCGGAAAAATATATCTCTGCACCCATGCCAGATATGCTAATTCTGATTTTTGATTGCTAAAGAGTCAACAGGTTGGTGAAGCTGGTTGTACGCATGGCCCAAATGGTGTAAAAATCTGCTACTGGAACGAAAATATTTATTCCGACGTGTTCACTCCATTCAATCACTAAACGTTCGTTCGCGGCAAAGGAAAATCCCTTCAAAACAATTAAAAACACGATAAAATAAACGATTCTTTTTTGTTGTTATTTTTTAAATTTTATTTCATATTCAATGTAGAGTATCGTTTTACAAAAATGCCTACTGAATGAAATCAATATTTCTCTTTCACAATTCTGTCACCTGCAATTTGTCGTGAAATTTTTGTTAACTGTATGAATTCATCGGTTTTTGTCAACGTTTATCTTCAGACTAGATAATATTAAATTGACAATGAGGTCAAATTCAAAAATAAAAAGTTAATAAAACCGTATTAAGTACTATTATGAACACGCAACTGAAAAAACTTCAGATCTTTGTAAGATAACGTCATACTATCACCCATCAATATAATTTTCTATTTACAATGAAAAAGTCGCAGTTAAAACGAACACGATTTTATAATTTGATTACCAGTACTTATATACAAACATTTCTTTCAACCGACGAACTGCCACGGAAAGAATTAAAATCTGGAATGAATTAATTAACATTTTAAAGTGGCTAACACTTTTTCTTTTCTTCGCCATTGTAAAAACGACATCAAATGTCATCAACATGATTGGGACTAACGAAACTTAACGACAAACTACGACTTATCATGGTCGATCGTTCCATTGGTTGTATTTCCCTGTAACCTTGAATTCTGTGTCGCCATCATCAAATAATTATCGTCACCGAAAGGCGCTTGTCTGTAAAATAAAAACGTTTACATCGCTTACGACCAGAATAAATCAATCAAAAATCATTACTCGGAGCCATATCGCGTTTGACGAGTGATGTTTCGCATGTGCTGATCGTGTTCTTGTTCTAGGCGAATAATACATGTAGTCAAGTCCCGGATAGTCTGATATAACGACTGCGTATCTTCGATTACGAAACCGGGAATGGCTGAGAGTTTTTCCCCGGTGTATACCGCTTGACTTTCACAAGCTCCTAGAAAAATAATAAAAATATTAATAACTCGATTAATGACTCGCAAATGTTCTTACTCGATAACATCTCCAATTTTTTCGAATTTTCAATGAACAACGAATTAATCCTTTCTACTTCCCGATCGGAATCAATGTTGACCTTTATATCTGGTGATAAATTTACCGAGACGGGAGCGCATCCAGGAGCAGTTTCACTCATTAATTTACAACTAAACAATAAATAAAAATTTAGTACGTGCAATTAAAAAATTACTTGCACGCACTTACCACATCCAATGACCGCCAATAAAAGCACAAGGATGGTATTCTTTGAGTCTGTTTTTGTTTGACTGACATATCTTTGTTAGAATATCCAACCTAAAAAAAAACATTTTAAATAAAAACATAACCAGTGTTAAATCAACTTCAATTTACCATTCTTTTTCCTCCACGCAATTATTTGCTTGAATATACAGCGCTCGTTCTGACTGAATCACTTGAAACATCTGAATTTAAAAAATGTAAAAATGTAAAATATAAAAAAAAATAAAATGAAATAAAAATCAACTGGTAATTTACGTTTTTCATTTTGAATGATTCCTCTTGCAACTTTTCAACCGCTAATATATTATTGATTCCAATATTACATAGCGGCTCCTCTCCTGAACCAAAGTTTATTATTATTAAATAAAAATAAATAAACATAAATAAACAAATGCTTAAAACCTTTAGCTTTGGCATAGAAGAGTTCCTGAGTAGTCAGACAAAAATATCGTCGTTTAAAATTCTTAAAGCCAAACTTCTTTCTACCTTGTGCTCGTTTAATCATAGTCCTTAGAAAAAACATTAATTAATTAATTAATACGATTAAATTGACAAATGTAGTAACTAACAATGATGGAATAAAATAATTCCTACCTCAGTAACATTCCACTTAACTTTAATACAAAAACAAGAAAGAAAACCCATTTTAAGTATGGTTTAAAACAAATATTACATAAGTTGAAGTAACAAACTAAATAAATTGCTGACAATAAAAGCGAGTAAACATAAATATCTTACCCTTCTTTGAGAATAACAGGAACATCACAACGATGATGATTTACCACTGAGCATGAAGATATAATTTCAAGAAACTAACAAAAATTACATTTAAATTAATTAAAATTAAAATTAGAATTAAACTTTAACCTAATTTTCCTACCTTTCTTAAATTCTCAATATTTTCCTCAGTGATCAAATCTTTGTACAAAGATATCATGTAATCTTCCTTAAATATTTGCTGAGGCTGTTAACAATTCATATAAAATAAAATAAAATAAAATAAAATAAAATAAAATAAAACATTCAACTTACGCAGCGGGAGCTGACTAAGTTTCCTAGACTCTGAACAGTTTTTGAGATCAATGTGAGTGTACGAGTCGTTTGAGCATCATGAGGTTCATTGCTCAGTTCGAACAGCTTTGGTCCCAGAATAGCAGGAGCGAAAAACCGAAGAAAAATAAACCCGCTGATAACTGTATAACGAACTTCCTTATTTTCTACAACAAACGCACATCAATTGAGTTGCAAACCCGCATCAACGTTAAAGTTAATCAAATTAAAATACCAGGAAAGCATTGTACAGCCAATTCTTTGATTTCAGCGAACACTTCGCACATAACGGGAGGGCAAGCCAAGGCAGAATTCGTTATAGCGTTTAATATCCGGACCACGTACTCGCTTAAATTTTGCTACCAACGAAAAGATTCGAATAAATAAACGAAACAATTCCATTTCTCACCACCATCCTCACCTTATTAACATCTATGTTATCGCCTTCTTTAATACGAGTTGGATCAATTTCGCAACACTTTTTTTCGTTTAATATCTGAGATAAAACATTAACGATACATTAAAAAATGAAGTAATCGACTTGTTTAAACATGATTAATTACCTGATCCAAAGTCCCTTTGAGTGTTTCATGTAAATAATGTAGGCCAGCTAATCTCATGAATTCATCCATGCATTTGGAAACGAGTGTATTCCCCCGGAATATTGTATTAATATCACTAAGCATTAAGCACACAACTATTTTTAGTAACTGATTAATCTGACAATTTATAAATACTTATTTACGTCACTTTAGAAATTTCCCACTTCGCCAACGCCCTTAATAAGTAATTTAACTGTCCGTGATGAAGAAACACACGAACGAGCGGATGAGCCGCATCCATTTTATTGCTTACAATTTCACCTAAAATGTAAGCCGTCGATGACGTCACAGGGTCAACGTTGGGAGAGTTCAGAATTAAATTGCGCAATGGATCGTAAAACGAACTGGAAAACACGTGATCGGATGTGTACTGGATTTTGAGTCTTAAGGACCCGTGTTGTGGTTTAGTCGATTTAGTGTTGTCTCGCGGTTGCAAGAAATACCTTCAAATAAATTAAACGTCATTATGTTATTATTTTATTATTTTTAGACTAATTAATTAATTTACCACGCATCGTGTCCCTGCGACAGTGTCAGGCCTTGTAGACAAATTTTCACTTCTCCCAAAAAAACGCTCCCGAACACACCGCTGGAATCATGCCACACTGCAACTTGCAATTCGACTCGTCCAAGGTCCTCCTCCGTCGTATTATAAATATTGCCTTCATTGTAAGTATGTATTTTGTTTGGCAACTAAATAAAAACATTTTTTTTTTTAAATATCAAACTTCACATCCACTCGTGGGATTTTATTTTTGAATACCTCAAAGGTGAACGTCTCGTCAAACTGCGGACAAATTGTTTTCTTGCGAACTTTTGTTCTTTTTGTATCGTTCCTGCTAAGCGACGACCACAACGTAACAGTCGCGTACGGATCGCACGCGCCGCTAGTGATGGTCAAATCGTTACATTCCACGACCCTAAAATAAAATCACGCGCACGCAAAAAGAAAAAAAAATTAATTCTTTAATCGTTTGGGAACTGCAAAAAAGAAACAATAATTTGCTCACCTAACTGATAATTTAGGAGCGTGAAAACCACTGTTTCCCTTGGCACATTGCTCAAGTCTGATCGCTACATGAACCTTGCCCTAGATTCAAATATGAAAAAAAAAAGATTAATAAAAAAATTACTACATAAAAATTTTAATAACTTTAATACTGCCATAAAAAGAAATTAGCAAAACAAAAAAATAATTCCCAATTTCATTCTTGTATATTCAGACAGGAAGCATTACTTCACAATTTTCACATATAATTAACGCAGGTAAAATGTAATTACGCAACTTCCTTCTTGGCCAAATTAACTACCGCAAGTCCAACGAGCAATTAAAAATTTATTTATTCATTTCTCTCTCACCTGGACTTCAGAATCAACATCGACAGGTACGATCGGAAACCAGTGGTCCTTGCCGTGGTACTTATGAAGTTCTTCTTTCTTGATGGCTACTTTCCCCAGAACCTTGTCCTGCTTAAGCGGACGGTCACGATCGTACATATACACCGAGAAAAACCGAAATTTTCGCGGAATTTCGAACTGAAATTCTTCCCCAAAAAATGGACTGAAAAAATAAATTTTTTTTTTTTTAAATAAAAAAATTAAAAATCATTTTTATTTTAAATTTTTGATCTACCTCAGCGTTTTTTCGGCAGTAGCCGTTCTAAAAATCTCCTCTTGGTCCAAACTTATGGCACAATATGGATCCCGGCTGCCAACCGATCCATGACTTCGTGGAGGCAGATTTTTCGCTTCCCCTATTTAAAAGAAAAAAGAAAAACATATTTTTAGACACGGAAACGTTAACACGGTAAAATATTTATTTTCTCATTGACTACACAACATGAACCTGGCAATCACTTTTTAACCCTTACAGCCCCAACCAAAAAAATATCCCTCGAACACCCAACCTGGGTCATTTCTGACCCCAACAAAGATGGCCGCCACAGCTCATAGAGTGGGTGAGACCTCTTGAACACAATGGACGTTTTATACTTTTTCGACATTAAAAAGGCTTCGATAAATTATGAAACCAGTCCAGATTTGTAGTAAATGTCAAGAGCTACAAGGCTGAATGTTTTGTTTTTTAATTTAATGGCCGAAAAGTGCTTTATTTGCGATTTTTGGCGAGGACACGGCAATTTTTAACAT